>JAPYYV010048167.1:0-11393 GCA_030522625.1 Copidosoma aretas
TCTCTCTCTCTCTCTCTCCTCGCTCCTCTTCGATCATCAACTCGTGTCTCTCTTCGCGTTTAAATAATAATAAATTATTTGGTTTGTAATAAGCGCTCAAAGCAGCGTCCTGGCACTTTATTGTTTCAACTTTATAGTTTCTCGCCTCCCCTCACTCACGCGCACATTCACAAACACACCTTTGAGAGAAGAAAGGGGCTCTGGGGGGAGGGGCCGGTTGTTGAGGTGCTTCGAGGCCTGCATACACTTATCAGGTGGGCTGGTTTTTTTTTTTTTTCTTTTTTTTTTTTTTTTTTTTTTTTTTTTTTTTTTTTTTTTTTTTTTTTTTTTTCTTTTTTTTTGTTTTCTCTTCCCCCTCTCCAACAACAACAATAATAATGTTTTAACGGCAACGACGAGGAGTCCTACAACGTCAAAGCAGAGGAAAGAGCCGCGGCTACAGCCACGCGGACTACGCCTCGAGCGAGAGGGCCTTGCAGGCCGCCGGGCCCTGGTGGTGCTGATTGTGCACGAGGCCGCTCGGCCTGGGCGACGGCGAGGGCGACTTTTTGGACAGGTTCAACGGCTGCTGACTGTCAGCAATGTCCACCTGCAGCTCCACCAAGTTCGTCGTCGTCGTCGTCGTCGACGTCGACGTCGCACTGGGATTGCTACAGCCGTTGGGCAAATGCACCTGCAGGGTATGAGCGCTGCCGCTCGACGCCGGCCTCGGACTCGTGCTCGTGCTCGTCGCCACCGCCGAGAGATACTTGGGCGAGGCGGCCGGCGACGGCTGCTGCTGGCTGCCCGGGCCAAGCTGCATCAGGTGGTACTCGGACGATTGCCTCACTCCCGTCGTCGTCGTTATCACTGACGTCGTGGGCCACCTATGCTGCTGCTGCTGCTGCTGCTGCTGGTGTATATAGCTCGACTGCGCCGCGCACTGCTGCAACAATCCCTGGTGATGGTGCTGCTGCTGCTGCTGCTGCTGCTGATGGTGATGATGATGATGATGGAGATTGTGGTGTTGCTGTATGGGCGACGAGCGCGACGTTGTCGTCGTGGAGGGACACTGTTGCTGCTGCTGCTGTAGTAGCGAGTGCTCGGAGGACGCCGGGGATAGCGAGCTCGTGTGGAGACTGCTCGCGGGCGAGGACCTCGGGGACGCTAGGCTCGCCTCGCCGCGCATTATGTAGTTGTGTATGATGTCGGTGCGCTTCAACTGCTCGGCCGTCATCCTCGGGCTCTCCATCAGGCTCTTGGCCAGGGTCGAGTGCGTGCTGCTGAGCAGACTCGCCGTTTGCGGGCACTGGCTCTGTAGCGCCGACTGTAGCGTCGTCAGCGTTGCCGCCGCCACCGCTGTCGTTATAGCTGCCGTCGTTGGGACAGTTGTCGTTGTCGTTGTCAACGCTGACGACGAGGGCGACATTTGCAACTGTATCTGTGGCGGCGAGGACGTGGTTGACGACGACGATGACGAGGAGGAGGAGGAGGAGGAGGAGGATGAGGACGACTGTAGGCTCACGGAGGACGGCGACCTCGCGGGCGGTGAGGTCAGGTGCATGTGCAGCTGCGACTGCGTGTGATGGTGGGGGGAGGAGGACGAGGAGTTGTGGTGATTATGACTGATGTGCAACTGCGGACTGACGCTGACGGCGGGCTCGGCCTCGGCGCTGTCCTTCTGCCGGAGGGCGCGGAACTTTTTGTGCGGCTTGTAAGCCTCGTCCATGAGGGAGTTGGTGTCGTAGAGCGGCGGCGCCTGTAGCACCCGCTTCAGCACCGGCATGTCCTCGACGAGTTCCTTGTCCTCGGAGCGGGGACTCGGGCTCGAGCAGACGCTCGTCGGTGCGCTGCTCGTGCTGCTACTGCTCGCCGGCTTGTCCGGCTTCTCCGTGCCCGACTCAATGCCGCTGTCGCTGGGCGAGTCGAGCTTACGGAAACGCGGACACTGGGCTTGGTGGTGCTGATTCTGGCCTAGTGGCTTTGACGACGACAACGACGACGACGACGACGACAACAACTTGGACGACGACGACGACAGGCCGTTGCTGCTCGCTCTCTGGAGGAGCTCGTCGTCGCCTGAGCTCGTGCTGCCAGAGTTGGCTCGCCTACGGTGCGGGCAGAGGCCCCCGGCCAGCGTGGCAGCCAGCAGGGGTGCGCTGGACGCGTGGTGCCCGATTACGCTGGACGCCAGATGGTGTTGCTGCTGCTGCTGCTGCTGCTGCTGCTGCTGCTGCTGCTGTTGTTGTTGCTGCTGGTGAAGCATGTGTTGTTGTTGTTGTTGTTGTTGGTGGTGGTGCTGATGGTGGTGATGGATGTGGTGCTGCTGGTAGTCGTTCATGAGGGAGGCTACCTCGCCGCTGCAGGTGCTCTCGGTGCTCGATACACTGCCCAAGGGGCTCTTGACCGCCTCGTCCATGAGGGCGTCCGAGGACGTGGACGAGCCACCCCACGACGCAACGGGCTCCTCCTCCATCGGCCAGTGCTGTTGCTGCTGTTGGGCTTGGGCCTGGGCTTGCGCTTGCTGGGCTTGGAGCTGCTGCTGCTGTTCGGTCATCTTGAACGCGATGAGCTTCTCCGAGTGCAGGGTGTTGAGGGTCTTGAGATCGGGTATCTTCTTCATGAGCTCGCGCACGATATCGGGCTGCTGGGGATGATGCTGGGCGACGATCGTCTGGAGGGCGCTGCGCAATTTGTTGTGCATGCGCTCGACGAGCTCTGTGTTTCGCAGACCGGGCCGATCGGGGGCTATAACGACGACGGAGCAGAACACCCCGAGCTCGGCGTCGGTCAGCTGAAGGGAGTTGACGCGCTCGGCAAAGTCGAACATCGAGTCCATGAGAAAGCGGGCGTTGCTCGTGTTGTTGATGGACTCGCGCTTGAGGACCTGATTGTTCAGGCATACGATGCTGTTGGTCTGGGCGTCGAACATACAGGCCAGCCGCACCAGAAGTACCTCGAAGACCCCGGCTTTCAGGAGCGTCACCTGATCGTCCTGGGCCAATAGGCCGAAGCCCGGGATCCGCTTGGCGAACTCGACGACGCCGCGGATGGCGGGCGAGAACCTCTTGGAGAAGTCCTGGAGGAGCTCCTGCTGGCCGGTCAGGGGCTCGGGGTTCGGGTTCAGCGGGCACGTCTGTAAAACAGGAAGCAGAGCGGGGCGCCCGACGGTTAGTCAACGCGTCGTGGCTGATGGTTGCGCGCGTCAGGGAAAGAGTTTGGGAAAAACGCTAGGAATAATAATATACAATAGCGATCGGGAGCGACGTCACTCATCGACGCTCACCGGCCTTGGGTCTCGGCGCGAGCGTTATTGCTTCCTGGCTCGGCGAGGTCGCGACCGCGGTCGTTTCCGTAAATAATCATTAATGGGAAAAGAAGAGCGCGGTGGGGAAGACAAATAATAATAATAACGAAGACGATTGCGCGCGATGTGGTATCAATGATAATAATAATATTGGTAATAATAATAATAATAATAATAAACAAGAAGGGGGGGGGGGTGAAAAAAAATAAAAAAAGGGCGCGAGTGCTCACCAGGGTCGGCGGGCAGGCCGTGGAGGGGGGCGGCTGGCGCGCCCGGGAGAGAGTGGCGGGATGGGGGGGGGGGGGAAAAAAAAATAAAAAAAGAGCGCGAGTACTCACCAGTGTCGGCGGACAGGCCGTGTAGTTGGGCTGTTCGCGCGCCCTGGCGAGAACCGGGGCGAATTTGTCGATGGTGAAGTCGCACGTGTCCAAGTGGGCGCGCACGACCGTGCTCAGCAGACGCTGCTCGTCCTCGAGCTCCGCGGCCACTGCCTTCTCTTGCGAGCGACTGTAGGAACTCTGCTGCATGGCCGCCAGAATCCTGGCCTTCTCGCGCTTGGGCACGCGCCCGAATCGCACGGCTGCAAGCACAAGAGCAAACGCAAAGGTTTTTTTTTTTTAATACCGACCAATAGTGTCCAATTTTCGTGGTTACGTTATTTTGGTCTTTCGTTCGATTGGATATTGGATGATGAGGGTGAAATAAAGATGATGATGATGACAATGCAGTGGTGGGCGTGCGTGATCGCGCGTGGACACGACCATGTGTGGCAATGAGACGATCGAGCGTAGGCACGGAGCAAACAAAAAAAGAAAAAGCGCGTCTCGCCGTTACGAAGCGAGAGTGTACGACACGGGAGACAATGAGCCGACTGCATGGACGCAGCGGCGAGCGAGCGAACGTTGAGAAAAAAAAAGAAAAAAAGTAGGCTAAGCGAACGGAATATGTGGAGCAATGACGGAGAGCGCGAGCGGCGTGCAGTACCCGATGATTCGACGCTAAGGTCTCCCCGGCGTTGCGTATCCTTCTCTCGCTCCTCCGATTCCCCGGTGCGACCTTAGCGCGTCGCGTCGTCTCTAGAGTGCCTCGGATTGTATCGCGTGACCGACTATATCTGCTTGGTTCTCCCACGCGGCGCGCAAACGGGTGTGCTCGTTTTGTACATAGGAGCTGTGTGCGAAAAAGGGGGAAATGAAAAAAAAAAAAAAAAAAAAAAGAAAAAAAAAGAACAAAAAAAAAAAAAAAAAAAAAAAAAAAAAAAAAAAAAAAAAGATTAAGAAAGATTTCCAGGTCGGCCGGTGAAAGTGAGAGTGAGCGCCGCCGCGGGCGGTACTTTCTCGCCGAGCCGAGTGAGTATAGTGGTGTATTATATATACAGGCATGGGAAAGTGTCGCGCAGTAGAAAGTACCCGATTACGGTCAGACGCGGCGAATTTTCAGGGAAGGGAAAACCACAAAACTATATGCGCCACACTACCTAGTCCGAGAGAGATGGCAGGGGGAGGGGGTGGAGGCAAGGCAAGGGTCGTTGAACCCTACGCTGTTGTAGCTCGGGGCGAAACCTACGTGCATTGTGGTACGCGACGTTCCCGTTGAGGATGCCCTTCAGTATCGACAGCTCGTCCCCCATGACGGCGGGCATGAGCTGTTTTTCGAATTTCGGTGAAATTTTGAGGCGCTTCGGGGTCTCGACCCGCGCACACCGAAGATGACGGCTGTGAAAAATCAGCCCCACACTGCACCGACACCAAAACTCGATCAACCGTTTCTTCCTCTCCGCGATGGAAGAAGAACACCAGCACCTTTTCTTCTCCCTATCCCTATCGATCGCGATCCTTTAACGCGTGCGAGGAAGCGACAACTGTTTTGCAAGTAGTATGGTACTACCACAGCACTCGGAACCGAAACGAACAATTTTCAGTAAACACACCACCGACGAGCCAAACTGCACTGACTATTATTCACAGAACTGTTGCTGCTGCTGCCATCATTCCCCATAACTTTTCCAAAGCGGCTCCACCAAAATACAAATCTGATACTACAGTACAAATGTACGCATGTACATACATACGACTCGTACCGGGGGAGCCAAAGTCTCAGCGCGTGCTCGCGCGTGCTCGCATGGCCGCAGACTGGCGCGAGACTACGCCGAGGTGGTGGTACAAGGTATACTACTACGCTTGCCAGCGGCCGGCCGCACGGGAGAAGGGGAGCGAGGATCCCGAGCGTTCAACAGCCGGGGCGCCCCCTCTCCTCCACCGGCAGATTGCTCGCCGCCGCCGCCACCGCCGCGGTTCATACGCGTTCACCCACACGCGTGTGCGCGCGCCGCTGCGATGGCACTCGCATCGTGTATATGTATACGGTGGCGCGCGCGGTCTTCGCACCAACGATCTCTCGGCCACCCCCTCCCGTCCCGACGCGCTCCCCGCACGTATATTGTACACATATGCCGTGCCGGCGTCGCGCGTGCCGCCGTCCTCTCTCTTTCTCTCCCGTTCGTTCACGCGCGTATATCCACTATGTATACCAACGGATAAGAGAGAGAGAGAGAGAGAGAGAGAGCGCGCGCGCGGATCATACACACGCGGGAGAGGATGAATAATCGCGCGAGTGGTGCGCGAGTGCCCGGTGGAGGCGGAGTCGCCTGGCCTCCGCGCCGAGCCTGTGGCCTTGAACTTGGTTTCGACGATAGCCGCCGCTGCCGCGGCTGTACGGCCGCGCGCCGCGATCGGCACACGAGTCCCCCCCCCCCAAATTCGTGTCGTACACGCGTGTTCGTTGTTCGTTTGTTCGCGCATGACGATCGTCCGACCGAACCGGGGCTCGTTCCACCGAAGGGACGATCCGAGCGCGGTCCGCAACAGCCTCGGCGATCGACGAATTGCAATCGGGATCGCGAGCATCAGCCTTTCGCGGCGATCCGATAGCGAATCGAGCGCCAGTCCAGCCTCGGAGGGAAGGCTCTTCGCCGGCGGACGGTCGAAGGCCGAATGAGCGCGCTGCGCCAGTAGAAACAGCCGAGACACGCGCAGACGGCCGGGGAGGGGATCGAGATGAGTTGGAAGGGGTAGTACCGGGTTGGCGAGGTCTCCGCCGCGGTGGCGCCACTTGCCGGCCTCCCCACCCTGCTCGCCCCGCAGCCCGATCGTCGCGGGTGGGGGGGGGGGGGGGGGGGGGGGGGCGCGCCCGCGCGGGGGGGGGCGGGGGCGGGGGCGGAACCACTTGCGAGCACGCTCGTGCATTTACGTACATATAGTTGCACGGAGAGTATATAGAGTGCGCCCGAGCAACGACCGACTATTGACCCCGCGGGCGCGCACGACCGCGAGAGCGCGGGCGAGAGGAGGTGGGGGAGTAGTAGTAGTTGTCGGAGATACGCGATACAGAGAATGGGCGAGCAGTTGCGCGCTGGTAGGCGCCTTGGACTCGTCTGTCTCTGTTATGTATTATTTTTAACGCCCGCGAGTATGCAGCGCTGAAGGATCGATACGAGATACTGCTCGGTGCTATTTTCGGACGCGCTCTCGGCTGCTTTACTTTTTGTTTCCCTCTCCTTCCTCAGCCATGAATTAAATATCGTTGGCTTGCATCGCTGATTCGTTGCAGCCAGGAGCTTTCATTTTTTCTTTTTTTTTCTCACCGCTGTAATAATCGTTCCGGTGGTCGATCGAAAGCGCGTGTTTTTTTTTTTTTTTTTTTTCGTTTCGCGGAATAAATGAAAGAAAAGAAGGGCCCCCCGGCCCCACTGTCGAAACTCTCTCCCTCTCTCNNNNAGAAAAGAAGGGCCCACCGACCCAACTGTCGAAACTCTCTCTCTCTCTCTCGAAAGAAAAAATAGCTACAGTAATAGCACGGCGCGGCACGCCGCGACTTTCTCGGAGGGGGCGGGCTCGCGAGCGTCCACTTTCGCCGCGCGCTCGAGTTGCGACACTCTCGCCCGCGTGAGAGAACACACAGCCGACGAGCTATCGTTGTGCAAAGTGTGCCCCGCGTACGGCACGCGTGTAACATGTATGTGTGTACATATCGGAGAAAGAGGACGACGACGACGCTGCTCTCCCAGCGGCGGCGGCGTCCGTTGCGTAAACGGTCGATGCCCCGGCAACCCAAATTTCCAAAACGCTCCTCTTTCCCCATATACTCGTACGTATTATACATATAATATACTCTCGAGCGAGCGGTACGGCGACTCTCCCGATTTCTTCCCCGAACAGCGCGTACGAGTAGCCGGGGAAGAGAAAGAAAAAACAAAAAAAATTGGAGGGAAAAAAGGCCACGGCTGTACGAAGCGCACGAGTAACGTCGTCCCGCTCCGACCTCCGCGAAATAATCGAGCGCGATGTACAAGACACGCGGTTCTTTTCATTTTTTCCCCTCTCCCTGCCGTCCTTCTTTCGCGCCTGTGCCCATGCAGCGTCGCGTACGCATCTGTACACACACACACGGGAGCGCGCGGCGACGATCGGCTTGGGCAATCGCGACGAGCGCGTAACCTCGGGAGCGTATATCTCGCTCTGGCTGCTGGATCACCGCTGCGCGTTACAATACGCGCCGCTCGCGTCCTTTATCCGTTCTGGGGCCTTTTTTTTTTCTCTTTTTTTTCGAGGCCACCGAGTTTCTGCGCCACTTTCGCGGGCACGTCGTAGCGTACGATGATGTTCCATTGGGATTGATCCAAAAAATGATGAAAAACTTGAATACGCGCGATAAAAGGATGCCCAATAATGTGGTGGTGTAAAAGCGATGAATGAATGAATCGAGCGACGATGGAGGGTACGAAAAGAAATAAAAGAGACTCACCATCGCGGCTCATGCCTACGGCGATGCACTTCTTGAGCCGGCAGTACTGGCAGCGATTCCTGTTGATCCTCAGTATGCTGCACTGCTGGTTCTTGGTGCAGGGCCGGTACTGTATCTTCTGCTGTATGCTGCGCCGGAAAAAGCCCTGCGAACCAGAAGAACAATCCCCGAAGCCCTCGTCAGTCGGGTAGTTACTACCAGCGCTGTCGCTGTCGGAGGACGAGCCCCCGGAGCCGCCACCGCTCGTCAGAGCAGCGGGATTGCTGCAGGCCAGGTCACATTCGCACAGGCACCCCATGGACGACTCTTTTCCTATCTTTACTACTTGCTTCCCTCGACGGCTATATTTCTTTTCACGGTCTCTCTCTCTCTCTCACGATTTTATTTCCCAGCTCTGAGGGCAACGGAGCCGAAAAATCACTCGGAAACGCGCGAAAGGACACCCCCTCTCTATCCGTCGCGCGTGTGGCTCGGTGCTGTCCGTCAACCCACTGACTCACAGAATCAATCCGTGCACTCGTGATCAATCACATTTCTCCGAACGAACAAAAACAAAAACAACCGTAACAACAACTGGAACAACAACAACAAAGATAACGGCACTGCTCTTCCTCTGCTCTTCCAGTGTATATAGATCTCGGTCTTCCCGAGACTCTGCTGTTTCTACTACTTTATAGACGTGTACAATACGAACGATGCACGAACGTACACAGTGTATTATAAAACAATGATTGGCTATCGGGGGGGGGGGGGGGGAAGCGGGGGGGGGGGGGGGGGGGGGGGGGGGGGGACTCCCCTGACGCTCGAAAGGATCGGTACACGGGACACACGACCGTCCGTTGCAGAGCTCGAGTGTGGACTGGCGCGGCCGCGGTCTCTAGCACGTACCGAAAGCAGCAGCAGAGAAGGACACGGAGCGGAGAGGAGGAGGAGGTGGAGGCGGTCTCTTTCTCTCGCGCTCGCGCAACGGCACACTCTCGTGTATAATACCATACAGCCCAGGTCGCCTGCCTACAACCGCTTGCTACTCCAATAGAGAGAGAGAGAGAGAGAGAGAAAAGCGAGGTGGGGGCCCTCTGACCCAGTTCCCGGGCGTTCACCCGCGCGCAGTTCACCGCGTGAAAGTGAGAGTCCCTGCAGCGCTCCGCTCGCTTCGCCTCGCTCTCCTTTCCCCCCCCCCCCCTCCTATACTCTACAGTGCACACATGTATCTGTACGGCGCGGAAAGCTCGGTGTCCTCGTCCTCCCTCCCCTTAGTACCTGCCAGTCTGCCCACCTCTCTACATTATGTTCCGCAAGTATGCGTGTGCAGTGCCGATCGGATGTATTTACCCTCCCTCTGGTGTGCGCGCTAACGGGGTGGGGGGGGGGGGGCAACGACTTTTCGGGGATAGCTCGCGAAGGGTGCAGGCAACTGTGGCGCGTAATCCCCCGTTTCGCTCCGGGAACGACTATTCTCGGTCTCTGCGCAAATACATGTATATATATATACCGTACGGAGGTATGCTCGTGTGCGGAGACTCCCGAAAATTCGAGGGAGGTGCACGAGTTCGAAGGGGTTGTTGGAGCAGGCGGGTTTAGGTGGGAAGAACGGCAGTGGTAGTAGTAACAGCAGAGTCGAGCGAACCCGCGCGGTCAACGACCTTTCTCTCCGCTGCTGCTGCTCGTGGGGCTAGAGAGGGAGGGAGAGGAGGCGGTGCATAGGGAAGGGGAGAGACGAGAAGCGTGCACTGCACACACCATCGCTACAATAAGGTTGCGTAATTCTCTCGCCACGGCGATAGGACGAGTATGGGGTGAGGGGATGTAGGATAATCATGGGGGGTGGTATACCTTGCCAAAGGGTTGAGAGCCTCGCGATACGCCCGAGGTATGACGAGGAAGAATCGAATCGCGCAAGGAGGATGAGGCATGATATGTCGCAACGAGTTTCTCCTTTCCTCCGAGAGAGATATGAGCGAACGTTACGTATAACGGGGGGGGGGATTTAGCGTTAATTCTCGCCCGCGCCAAGGTTGAGGAGGCCCCGCGTGAGTTGCGAAAACCCCGCTCGATCCTTCTGGATAATACCGCGACGGTCGTGTTTACACGACGGCTTTCACGGCCGCGCTTGTATACACGCACGGTGTGTATACATATATACATTATTGACTTACACTCTGTGCCGCCGAAAAAACAGTTACGCGCGGGCTCTCGCAACGGCCGGCCTCGCTCGCGATCGTTTTATTTGGAAACAAGGAAAGGCGGGGGGGGGGGGGGCCCGCGGAGCTGTTGTTTCTCTTTTGTCGTTCGTACATCGCGGCGCGGCGGCGCGGCGGTGACGCAACGGCCCACGATGGGTTTCAAAATACGAAACGTTCCGATCGTCCCCACGACGACGAGCCGAGAAGCTTCGCCGCGCGACCTCGCCTGCGCAGGAGCGAATAAGAAACGAGGTGTACCGTTGCCCGAGCTCGCGGATTGTCTATGTATACATGTATATATATATATATACGTGTGCACTGCAGCGGCGATGCACCGGCGGCCGTTGCTCCCCCCGTCCTGGCGCGGCGCGGGTTGCAATGGGCGCTGGCAGCGGAGGAAAAAAAGAAAAGAGCCGGGGGATCGCGCGTCGAATGCTAATTGCTGCTGGTTGACGGACTGGGCTGGCTGCGAGGAATGCGTTCGGAGGACGGTTTTCCATCGGGTGCATGCGGAGACGCTGTCGCGAGGGGGATCGGCCCGAAAATAGCGGTGATGGTGATAATTGCAGGAGCCGGATCGGTCGCGCCCGAACGAGCGAGTCGAGCCTCCTCCTCCTCCTCCTCCTTCTCGTTTTTTATTCAGAGCTCGGGAGTGGATGTGGCGAGAGGAGGCGCGGAAATAGAGCGGCCCATTGATTTTCGGTGCGGTGCGGGCGCGGTAATAGTAAAATGGTAATAGTCGCGGTGCAAGGACCTGGGCTGTCCTCCCGGGGAAAACAACGGGGAGGACCTGGGCTGTCCTCCCGGGGAAAACAACGGGGGTGCAAATGTGGAGTGAATCGCGGGTCGTTGCACCGCGAATCCGAGCGGGTGGGCTGGTATTTTTCGTTTCGTTTCTGTTTTTCAACGCGATGGTTTTTCAGAAGACGACGGTACGAACAATTTATCGAAAGGAATTCACGGATTAAATTTCACGGGTCACAAGAGACTACTGTACGTTTTTCCATGCAAACCTGCGGATAAAACGCATATAATTCGTGCTGCTAAGCACCATCGTTCGAACAGATACAAGGATTAAAAATGAAATTCAAAGGATCCGCAAGCTCCGTCCCACCGCAAGC
>JAPYYV010048265.1:0-12255 GCA_030522625.1 Copidosoma aretas
ACGCCGGCACAGGTAGGTTTTTTTTTTGTTCCGCTCGATCGCCGCGGGGCGCGGTGCTGAAGGGAACTTTGGGTTTTCGGAGCGGTCGATCGGTGTAAATTGCTTTTGCTCGATGATCCGTGAGCACCGCAAAAGTGCGGAATGGTTGGACGAGCCCCGATTCGCTGCCGATTGCGTTACAAATCAGGGATGGTCCGATCGTACGAGGAAAATCGCCTCGAGTTCGTCGAGGTATCGCGGTCGGTCGGAATAATTGTTTCGCGAATAAAAAACTAGAATCATGGTCAACCTTTGATTGCTCGATCGTCAGGAAAGTTTTAGGAAAAATCAAAAAATTGAACACGGTAACAACATAATCCTACAACATTTCTCTCATCGTATCAATTTGATGTATTTTTTGTCAGCGAGCACCTTGACTATACGCATTGTGCCGTGATCATTGTTCCTGAGTCACCTCGTGTCTCGAACCAAACAACACACGCCGGTACTCTAGTCTCGGGTCGTTGTCTTACTCTACCGACCGTACTATGTCAGCCGGCTTTGTCACGGAAATTATACATAAACTGGATGGAACGATGAAAATTGCCAAGCACGTAAACGTTCTTTACCAAAAATAAAACATAGCACAAGCTCGGTTTCGCCCCTACGACTTTGCCAATCGTATTAGAATACAATTACAATTTCATCAAGCGGATGATGGCTTTATGGTACAAGATGAATTGACGAAATACTTCAGTCTTTCCAAAAATTTAAATAGCATCCCCACTTGGCAAACGCTCATGTTACAATGAATTCTCAATCATTCGTCAAATTTATTCCCGTATCGGTTAGGGCCAAAGTTATTTGTCGGAGGCACGTGGTGATCCTGAGATATTCGATAACTTGCATGCGGATTTCCATGAGATCCTCCGACGAACGGGTTTCAATCGCCTAGGAAGCGCCGGTACCCGAGCGACGGGGTATTACTCGACTTTCGCCGAACAACACCGATACAATTCACCAGCTTCTGGCGTTCTTTTATCTTCCCATTGTTAAAACCAATATTAATCAATAAAGAAATATCTAATCGTTAACATAATGATTTATTCGGAAAAAAAAAATCAATAAGCACGGAAGCCCCACCTGTACCGATTCAACGCTCCCCTCGAGCATCGCAGATAGCCAAAATCGTAAAAACGAAAGCTCCAAAAGCCGACGAGATCGCGTATTCGGTAAAGGCTGAGCCGACGACGACGGCACGCGGCGACCGCGAAGAGATGTCTTTCCCCTTCGGGGTCGGATAAGCACGTCCGACGCAAACTCGCCGCGCGACTCCCGGGCTTTCCAGAAATAATCCAGTCGGATCTGTGAAATCAGTGGAGCCCGGAGACTCGCGGCGCGGGACGTATACAAGTATCTCTTTCTCGAGACGGCCGACCGGAACCATCAAAAGACGCGCGCGCTGGGCAATAAAGATCGGAAACGAGAGTCATCGAGCCCTCTCGATGCTGACCACTTCGTTGCGGCGTGCTCGTAAAAAATACAAAAATAAGGATGAAATCGGACGGCGCTCGTCGTAAAGTGCCATTCGTGCCGTTCTTCGTTGTTTGTACCCCGAGTGTTGTCCTTTTTTTTTTTCCTTTGTTTTTATACGTGCAGCATGAAAGGACTTTATAGGCCGAGATGATGACGCGCCTGGGGGAGAGCGCAGTTGTTGGGTGCCTCTTTATTTTTATTTCGGTAGTTGAGCAGGTTGCGGTGCCGGGAATGAATGAACGGCGGTAATTGAATTACGGGAGGCGCGACTGCTCCGGGCCTAGTGTACGAGCACGTGCTGTATACATTAAGTGGCTTTTGGCATGAAAGTTGGGGTTTTGTTGTTGTGCGAGCGGGTGATGAGAATTTCTGTCATCGCTGCTTTTATTCCTATAATTTAAGAGTCGAGCATTACGATCAATTTATTTATCAGAGATTTACGTGAAATAACTATCTGTCTTTTCTTTGAAATTTGCATCAAGTAAGTTTTATTAAAGAAGCACCACAAAACACTCAACTTCATGATCGCCTGTTCTAATACACAGAGTGAGTCGTTAAAGAAGGTGACATGCCAGTACCCCTATATACGTATAGTAGGAGTTTTCGTCAGAGTGTACTTTAACACTTGTATAATTATACTTGATTAATCAGGCATAGATTTCTTGAAGTAAACCTTAGTTTAGTCAAGTGGAATCATAAAAAAGCTTTAATGTCATCAATTTATAAGTTGATTTATAATCTCTTGTATCGCAAGTTTATCATCGCTTACGAACGCTCATCACTATGGTGCACTTACACCTCAAGTTTATCGTCCCCTATCACCGCTTGACACTGTTCATCATTGTAGTGACATTGTCCACCACAAACTCACTCGTTTCATAAGTATTTTATTGATTATCACCATTCATTAGCGCTAATTGTAATGTTTGCTAGCCATTGCTTGTAAAAAGTTTATCATCATCGCTTGTTATTTGCAATCGCTATTTAGCACGATTCCGCTTATTATTATGTTTTGTATTACGATTGTCGTCGATTATTGCAGCTAATTACTGGATTACTACATTATTTTCACAAACTTTTGAAGAATGACATACGACCAGCTAATCACTACTAATCACTGCTCTTTACTGCTCATATTTTACCAAAAGTTTATCATGCCTCTTTCAACACATTTCTCATTAATTGTTTGATGATCTACACGCATCACCGCGATTATCGATTATGTATGTTCACGATTACTCGCTGCCGTTTGCCACAAGTACTCTCACTATCATTTTTTCATCGCCACTCATCACTCACTACTCATCACTCCTCGTCTTAAGAATACTTGCCCCGAGTTTATCATCATTCATCATCCCTCATTACTGCCAATATCCCCGTTCTCATCGACACTGCTCATCACCGCTCATCATTGCTTGCCATGAGTTTATGGTAACGCATTATTTCCCACGTATATAATCATCGCGGCACCTCTCTAGCCTCGCCACCAAAGTCAACCAACCCCTGGCATCTTGGACGTTACTTCAAGTGTTATCGTCCGATCCAACGCTTCAGAGGTACCGCGTGCCGCCCAAAAACCAACCGCGCATCGCGAACCAAAAACGGAATCCCCTTTGGTCATCCCCGGAGCCGAAGCGCTTTCAACGCCCCCCCCCGCGCCCCCCCCCCCCCCCCCCCCCCCCCCCCCCCCCCCCCCCCCCCCCCCCCCCCCCCCCCCCCCCCCCCCCCCCGCCCCCCCGAGTCGGCGGTGTTTGCTCGCTTAGAAGCCGGTGACGATTCTCGCACCCAGGTGCTAAGTAAGCCGCGCGCACACGCGGACTCGCTTCTCCCCCGCCCGGCCCCGCGGACGGACTCGGAGCCGCGCGCGCGAGGCGACGGTGAAACATCCGCGGCCGGCCGGCAGAAGCCGCGCGCCCGTGCCGGGCTCAAGGTACGGCTCCGGGCCTCGGTCCCCCGATGAGCGCGCGCGACGGGGGCGCGAAGGGCGGGCCGCGAGTCGGAGAACGGGGGAAAACTAATGAGTGCTCGGAAGAAGCGCGAGGAAAATAGCGAGAGAACACCACGGGGACAAAGGGCGCCGCTGTCGGGGGGCGAGCGGGACAAAGTTGGTAAGCGCGTGAATTTTTACTGACGCAGGAACGAAGGAGCTTCACGCCCAGGATCTGAAGCGACACGATAAATTGGACGGCGGTCTGGGAGTGAATCTCGGCGGCGGGCTCTCGGCCGGCGGGGGCCTCGCCCTGCCCCAGGAATTAATCATGACGATGCCCGGCACAGGTTTGTTCAACTGTAATTTGCCACCTTTTTTACACACCTTTACTATATGTAGATACATACATGTATAATCGCATCATGTATTATCGCAATCGTCGAAAGGGTAGTGGTTGTTGCGTTCGGGATTCGCTCGGATGAGGGCTGAGATCGGGCCGGGTTTGAGAGAATCATTTTTATTCAATCTTCACGCTCGCAAGGGTATTTCTTTTGTTTTTGAAAAAAACCGACTCTCGCGAGGTCGTTTCATCATCACCCTCCTCCTCCTCCTCCTCCTCCTCCTCCTCCTCTCAACCTACTCGAATGCTATACGGAATACAAGCCACGCATCGATATCATTGTCCGAAGCTACAAGTAAATTTGAAAACTCAAGGATACACCCGATAAAAGCCCGTCCCCTGAAAATATCCAACTCTCATCGACCGAACAGCAACCTCTACGCACGAGAGACGAGCCCCGACGCGAAAGCTCGCTACAGTCCGTTATTTTTCACCCCTGCCCGCAAGGTGGCAACGCCTGCTCGGTGATCGACGACAAGCCGGCGAAGCAAAAGCGACACAGGACGAGATTCACGCCCGCCCAGCTGAACGAGCTCGAGAGGTGTTTCACCAAGACCCACTACCCGGACATCTTCCTCAGGGAGGAGATCGCGATGAGGATCGGGCTCACCGAGAGCAGAGTCCAGGTAAGCGCGGCGCTCGTCGTTATTATTCGTAACCCTGCGTGCCCTCTCCCTCGCGCTGCAACGAGACCGCGCGACGATCGAATCTTGACGACCCGTCCGGGGCCGAGATCGAGCGAGCGCGCGAGGCGGGGACGGACGCTCGTAATTTCCGCCAACCGCCCCTCGTTGCGACAGCACCGAGCTTTTATCATCACGGCCGCTGCTTCCCAAGTCCCGCCTCGGCGGCGGATACTCGATGGAACGACCCACTTCCGCGTCACCGAGCGTCCGAGTGATTACGATAAACGTACGATGGACAAGGACGACCCAGGGCACATTAGTCATGTCCGTGTATACATATATATACCTACAAGCAGCAGCAGCAGCAGCAGCAGTGGCCCAGTGTCGGGCGCAAAGTTTCGCGTCCCCGTATCAATTACCGCGGCCTACCGCGGCTTTCCGGATTAAAGTTCAAACTTGGCCTAAGCCCGGCCCCGCGAATTTCCATCGGCGTCGTCGGCGTCCCCTTGTACCCCCCCCCCCCCCCCCCCCCTGGGGGTCCCCCCCTCCCGCCCCCCCCCCCCCCGGGGGCCGCCCCCACGGGGCCGCCAAACGCCCCGCGCCGGTCCGCGGGAGACGCCGACGATCGAGCCGTCGAATTAATTCGCGCCGCCGGCTGACGGTGTCTGGCCGCCGCGGGTGCGCGTGTTATTAGCGTCTCGGGTTTCCGGACTCTCGGGGAGGTCGGAGGGGGTGCTTGCGAGGGTGAGCTTTGCGGGTACGGGAATCGGGGCGGGAATCGGCTTCGAATGGTACAACGACGGCGGTCGTCAACTTCCTTGTCCGACGACGTTGACCTTGACTTTGAACGGAGAAAAACGTTGGACGAGCGGGTGTCATTGTCCCGATTATCGAACGATTTCTCAAACAGTTTCAAACGCACCCGCGGAATTGCACGCCCAAGAGCGCCCGCTGGAAGAATCACTAACACGGAAGATCATCCGCGCAACGAAACCCCCCCCCCAAGGAGTACGGGGATAATGTTTGAGAGGCTGATCTTCGCACGCGCAGGAGGCTCGAAAGCGCTCGCATGCCTCGCACGGGAAAGCATAATGGAAATTCATGAAATTTTCACCGGCAGCCCGAAGCGTCAGTCAAGCCACGCGTTGGCTGCATATCAAACAGCCCCGTCTCGGCTCCAGAGCCAAAACGCGGAGGAGCGAGATCGCGGGAGGCTGTAAAGTAATAGGCCCGATGAAATAAAGAATCCACACACGGGGGGGGGGGGGGGGGATGTTGGCTCGTCGCATCATCGTGGTGTTTCGTCCGTTTATTCATCATCTCACCAAACTCACACGTACGGGGCAATGATTTTTCATCCCATTTGTTGCACCTAGATACTCGGAACCTTTGGAAATCGCTCGAGACATACCCCGAAAGCTCTATAGCTCTTTCGTATGTACATGTACTCTCGATAAACCCAATACTTGTATCGCACACTACTCGGACCGTCATCAAACGTATCCATACAACTCGCCCCCGCGCGCGTCACTGGCAAATCTTCCCCGGAATGCCGCCTTTGACGCGCACACGCAGCGCACATGTATATAATGTGTGATATCGCGCGCACCTCTCGAACAGATTCAAATAATCTTCCACTCGGCGGGTCGAGGGCGCGGAGCCGAAAGTTTGACGAAGGGGGGGGGGGGGAGAAAGTATGCCTTGACGACGATATGCCATGCTGTATTAGGTACAGCTGCGAGCGCAAGCTCTGGAGGAGGGAGCCAGAGCGCAAAGGGAATATGGCGGAGGGGGCGTCGGTCTGATTGAAATGGGCTTTTGGAATTCGGACGTGGAAGAAGAGGAAGGGGGAACAGGAAGGGTGGGACTTTTGTTTTTCCATCGCGATGAAGATTCGAGTTGCGTTCTCGAGAAGTTATAGTAGTAGTTTTTTCCCGGCCTAGCCTCTGCATACAAGGCACGATCGTTATATTTTAGGATGTCTCTTATAAAATATGTGTTTATAAAGTATGTAAAATTAGGTACAATGACAGCCACGTACTCTCTAAAACCATAACGAAGAATCGTGCAGTTTAGATTTTCTAATGCTATTTTAAATAAAACCATGCAGTCCAAGTGCTGGGATCTCAAAACGAGTGTCCTGATCAACTTGAAAATGGAAACGTTGATTAAGCTTGACAAGACGAACAATATGCCGCAAGAATCATGACGATCGATCAACAATTCGTCAAATGACAGAAAAACACCAATCGGCAATTTTTATGGCTATCCGGAGCCTGCCACTGGGACTAATCTTCGAGCAGTTGACATTCATAATACATGTGTCCTGCAACTCTGAAAATTTGTACAATTGTAGTACACATGCAGAATTTTGTTTTGAATCGCTTTTTAGCCCTGATTAATTGATTACTTGCGATGATTTGCATGAAAAAGTTATACAGTATCAGTCATCGTGCTCGCGTTTAAAAACCAGGGCTCGATTAAGTTAAAATTAGATATCGAACTCCCGGTGAAACCTCGATCACTTTTTTTTCGCGGGCGAGAACACAAGGCACTCCGTCAAAAAACGGGCAATCGGACGAGACCCGTCCTCCGCGCTGGGAGAAATTCTTGCCATCCGCACACGCGCCCGCACATTCGCAGCAGTGCTCGCTCGCGAACGATCGCGCGATTGTAAACATCGGGCCAAATTACGCGCGATAATCTCTATTTATCCCCTCGATTACCACCATCATTGTGCGGAGCGTTCGAGGCACAAAGAAGGAAAATTAGAATTAATCTGCGCCTGGTTATCGACTCGGGGCGCGCTGATTGGGCCGAATGAATACGTTAAACAGCGCTTTTTCACCGCGGGTGCGACTCGATTTTCAAAAGGCCGACGATCGAGAGAGAGAGAGAGAGCTTCACGGATCGGGCTTGCGACGGGGAGAGGACCCGAAAAGCCATCGGCCTGCGGCGCACGACCCGACGTGCCCGGAAAGGGAACACGAAAAAAAAGGGACCAGCCGCGCGTGCGCTACTCCCCGAGCGACGCACCCGCGACAGAGCGGAGGCGGGAGAGTTGCCCGGGACAACCACTCGGGCGCGCCCTCCAGCCGGGGGTGGGGCGGCCAATCGCGGCGCGGCTCTATATATCGAGCGGCGCCCGCCGGGTCCCGCGTGCCATGGCGGCGGTGCTCGAGTGTATAGTGTATTGCATTCGCGCGCCGAGTTTTTTTGTCCCCCCCCCCCCCCCCCCCCCCTTTCCCCCTCCTCCCCGAGCCGGGAGAGGTTGAAACGGTACGTATATACATACACTTGCCGTGCACGCGTAGTACACCGGCGTATCGCGGATTCTTCCGCGCAGGTTATGGGGCTTTTTACGTGCTTTTGCGAAAATTCTCGGGATACCGGGGAGCCCGCGGGGCCGTTTCCTCCCGGCCGAGCGTATCGAGCGCCGGGAGTCTTGGCAAATTGAAATTCCGGGGCGACTTTCTTCTCGCCGACGCCGTTGTTTGAACTTTCGCGAGCACAGGGACGGGTGCGATTGCGGATGGTTGGTGTTCTTTTTTTTTTTTTTTTAGGCGTCTGTGTATGCACAGGTGTCGCATAGGAAGTCAATCGGTTGTAATACTCATTGATTTTTATCAATATTTGTAAAAGATGTACCCGAAAGGGCCATTCATCGGGGTAATGAATTGATCAACCCCTGTAGTGATACTTTTTTTCGAGCGCACTACTGAATTCATAAATCAGTCTTCGATACAATTAGTGTCCGCGTGTATGAATAATTTTACGTTCACGCGCTGTCAAAAACTGAGTTGCAAACTCCCTTATGGGAAACACCAGATGATCCAGAGTATTAATTTATGATGACAACGAATGATAAAAAGAGCTTTGAATGGATTATGGATTGAAACTTCGCAAAATCACCCTATAAATAATTTACACTGCCTTGGTGAGCTTCAAAAGTCATTGGAGAATACTTTTTGTCAGCATACAATCCACCAACCTGCTGAAATAAAGATCTGCATCGATCAGTTGTCGAGCAGTCTCTTGGCGAGGTGAGCTGGGTAAATATAATTAATTAATGGATCCATTAACTCCGAGCAGTCGATAGAGTTATTTATAACTTGAACTCATTTAATAATGTCCATAATTTAGAGTTGGGTATTTAACCATACCAATCGAAATGAATATTAATTTATCAACGCGTTGTGATGTAACACATGAGATACAATCGAGGTTGGAATTTTTTTTAAATTGCAATAGAATTTTCTTAGCTTTGAACACTAAAAATGTGCACTTCAAAAGAAAAATTCCCCATCATAACCTAGATCAGGCCCCAAAGATCGATACAGGTCCCCAGAACCCAAATCAAGCGCACGACCAGTGCCACACACCAAAGCTGCCCCCTGCGCGCTCTCGAGCAAGCGGGTGGACAAAAAACCGGGTGGAAAAAAAAAAAAAAAGGGCAACAAAGACGGATGGAGGAAGAGAGGGGGCGCGTAATTTTTATTGGCAAATTTAATTGGCAGCCGCTCTCACGGATACAAAGCTCGATCGCGCCAATCGTCGAGCTTTTCGTTGTTGTCAGCGCCGCGTCGCCAACAGCTCGAGCTAAAAGCCCGCGTCCCTCCTCCTCCTCCTCCGGCCGGCGGCAGCGAGCCACTTCATTTATATTTTAAACGCGTATTGACGCCTCGCTCGTTTTAATTACGTGTGCTTTTTAATAGCTCGCTGAGCCCTGGGAAGGGGGGGGGGGAGGATACGGGGAATTTTTTTTTTCTACTCTCTTCTGTGAGGCCGGATCTGAGGTGTACGGCAGAGTTATTTAAAATTTTGGGTTTCGCGATCGATGAGTCTTTTCGGCAAACATTGGACATATCCTTTCCGTGCTTGTAAAGAAATCGACGGATGACGAACGAACAGATGAATACGAATGGAGGAGACGATCGACCTCGCCCCAGCGACGATAAAAAATTGAAAGAATCGTGGATCCTCGTTGATCATCATTGCCAAGAATAATGAATGGTTTTCAATCGACAATAACCCTATACCCCATCCAAACGACCGACTCAACAGCTCGGTTGTATCATCCACCTGCCCCCGACTCGCCCCCCCCCGGTCTGACGTTCGGCTTATTATTATAGCCGCGTCCGGGGGAAAAGGGAAAAAACGAGACGACAGACGGCCGGACAGCTCTTCGTATGCATACGCTCGGTCCGACTGCGATTTAAATTTAATCGTAAATGAAGAGTCGATTAAAACTGCAATCGTCCGCGCCGCGGCGGGCGGGGGAGGAGGAGACGGTGCGCGTACAATATAGGGGAAAGGGACGGGGAGGAAGAGCGGCGTCTGATGGCCAGCCGTAGTGCCGGGGACAGTAGTTACCGGGAGCCGCTAACGGGCATTTAACTTTGTAACTGCGCTCGTTTTCGGAAGCGAGTGTATACATGTACATGGGCGCGCGCGCGTCCCTTTTTCCAGCGACTCGTGACGCAGTTCCCGGTTAAGTCCTCGGCGCCGTGATGGTCTTCTTGAGAGCCCCCTGATTGCGCGTTTGCAGCGTGGGGTCGGAGGGGCAAAAGTTGTTTGATCCCGATCCAACGATTTTCGGGATTCGACGGCCGGGTCTAATTGGACGGGCTGATACAATTATCAGGCTTACGGGCAGCCGGGGTCTTCGTGGAGTCGTACGATCTGCCCGGGAATGTTCGCGAGTCCGCGATCGAACGATTGCACGCGTTTCGATGGGACGGGGTTGTAAAAATATCAGTTGGAATTAATTCCAAAAAAAGCAAGACACAATGGGAAGCATGCATCACCAATGTATTCGTCTTTATTTCGGTTACGCGTAACGCGGCATTCCACATTACTTAATTCAGAAACAGTCTAGTTTCGAACTTACACGTTTTGTCCAAACAATTGAAATGGACTCACGACCTTACCCATCGGACTATCCGAACGGCTGGAGCTTGGACACTATAACAACGAGTAGCGTCCCGTAATGAAATTAATGTTTGTTTTCCAACAGCTCCATCAATACTTCACCCCGCTGCAAAAAAAAAACCGCCGTGTATCGAATCGTATCGAACTCTAAGCTACGTGTTCAGCTGTCATCTGTTTTCGTACCATCGATAGATTTTATTTAATTCTTTACTTATTTATTTGTTCATGACTTTTTGCTTTTTCTACCATTTATTGCTTGAACGGGTGTATTATTGTACAAGTACCTGCTGAGACCGACAGATATTACTCCGATTATTATTATTATTATAATTTTTTCAATGTAAAAAGTCGAGGCTCTTGGCTCTTGTACAAATCAACAAATGCAATTCGATGCGAAAACCCAGTAGCGGCCCCGATCAACCGATTCCGCGCGAAAATTCCCGTGCCGCGAGAACAGCGCGGCCGAATCGTCAGAGGAATTGTTGGCCGTGAAAATAATCATCGGTCGAACACCCTCTGCCGCGGCGCACGGAATTCGCTCCGACCACGCAATCCCGGTGTCCGTGAGTAGATTGTACTAACCATCCGCGCGCGGCAGGGAAATTGAGGATTCCTCGGGAAATGGTTTTCAGCAAAAAGCTCGGAAGCGAGCGCAACCCTCTCCCTCCAGTAGCCAAAAGGCTACGACGCGAACGGATGAGACCCGATGTCGAATTCAGCGTCGCATCGAAGAAGCTATATATAATATCCACGGTGTTGCGTTTCTAACTCAATTAACTTTTAAATGAAAGAAACAAGAGGGATAAAATTCACAACCAAGTCACTTTATTTTGAGACGTTTTCTCGTTGAATCACAAAAATTATCCAGCGTTCGTTTGTCGATCAAAGAAATCACAAGAAGCAAAAACAACGATAAACGTACTTGCCGCGGTTGGCATGGAAACGAGGAAACGAGAAAGAGTGCTTGTGGCCAAACGTCCGTGGCCGAACCATATGTTCTTCCACCCCGTGGTTTATTTCGCTTGCTTATTTCAAGTATCGAAGAAAAGAAGGGCGCCCCCAATCAGCCCTTATTTGACTAATTGTGGCGCGGCCTATCAGCGCAATTTCCCTTCGCTAAAGTACTCTTTCTTTTCAAACTTAGACAACAAATATTCAAGATTATACATCTACGAACGAGCGCTTACAAAAACTAAATAGTACTTATTCACAGTGTACACTAGCCTTAGATTAATTTGTTGAGTGCGAAGTTTGAAATCCTCTAATCAGAGAGGTCATGGTACAGAAACAGCCAATATCTAGGAATCAAATGTTTAAATTTCCCGCTTAACGAATTAAGGTAAGTCTAGTGTGAAACGTGCTTTAGCTCCCGCTCGCCCCTGTATATGTATATATGCTCACTTACCCCCGAACAGTCCCAAAACCAGCTACACAAAAACGACATTAGCTCCATACATCACGTATAAGGTAGATACTTGTGTGCAACACACCGGGATCGGCCGATCGCATTATCGCTCCCTCATTAAACTCCCAGTATACGCGGATCCAGGCTTGTACACCCAACAGATCCGCTCTTTTTCTCCCCGTCGGGGGTCTCCCGGCGCATCTTTGTCCCAAAAGTGAATCCCTCTCGCCGTTGGTGCACGGCAGCGCGCGCGCGCCCAAGTCTCGAGGGACGCCATGGTGGTGTCATTCGGCGCGGCCTCTCGGGGGAACGTAAGGCGAGTCGGGGACTGTACACGGGACGGGCGATCGCATTGTTTTCGCCCTTTGAGAAATGGCCAGCAGTGCACCGCGAGCCCGGAGAGAGAGAGAGAGAGAGAACAGGCATTTCGCATTAACTCACTGTCTCT
>JAPYYV010048316.1:0-12789 GCA_030522625.1 Copidosoma aretas
ACGCATCGTCCGCGTAATACATGGAGACGCGTATACAGCCATCGGCGCTCGCCCGAAGAGAGCGAGAGGCAGTGTAATAGGACGAGAGGGGGAGGGCAAAAGGGGGAACGATGATGACAATAGCTGCGCGACCTCTCCTCTCGGCGCGCGCGCGTTCCGGCGGCCTCGCGTCATCGCCGTCGCCGTCACAAGGCCAAGGCCCTCGTTTTCCCTCTTGGTACTCGTAGGTGCGTATGTATATGCATACTTTCCATCATCCACACTTGCGCGCGTATCACCGTACGTGTGCGTATATACACGGTAGCATCCCCCCCTGACTCTGTCCGTACAGTACACGTACCCCATCACCCGTGCAGTACCTGCGGCGCAGCCAACGACTCCTTGGCAGACGGCGCGGCTGGCATTGATTTCCTCCTCCTGTATACTATACAGCGGCAGCGGCGCCTTGTTCTCTCTCTCTCTCTCTCTCTCTCTCTCTCTCCGGGGTGAGGAGGAGGAGGAGGAGGACACCGGTATATGTATTACATTCAAGTACGCGCGCATAGCGTACGGTGTGGGTACATTATTTTCACCGTACCGTACTTATTTGTGGGTGCGGTGCACGGGGGACGCGATTCGGTTCTCGCGGCAGGACGCGCGCAATCGGACGGCGTATCGGCGGCTGCGGAGGAAGAAAGAAAGAGCCGGAGAGATTTTACGGTGCTGTTGGAGGTGTACTCTGCGGTGCGCCTAATATGCATGTCGGTAGTCGTATGTGTTTTCACGCTCTTTTCGGGGGAAAGAGCCTGCACAGCAGAGACATCGTCGATGCGGTCGGGAGATCGGGGGGCCGTGCTGGCTCTGCTCCACCGGCGCATCGTGCCCTATCCCTCGTTCGATTCCGCCTCCCCCGGGGAGGAAGAAGGAGAGATAAGTGCGCAGCTTACACGCGTATACTTTTTGGCGAGCGGGGAAAGCAAAAGTCGTCCTTCGCGATCGCCGAAGTACATGGTAAGTAGCTGGTTTCGCGCAGTGACGGGGGTGTATCAAGTAGAAGAGGCGAGTGTTGTTCGCGCGTGGGAAGCGATCGAGCGTTCGATCGAATCGGACCGGATACGAGTATTTGAGTCGCGGGCAGCGGCTTGCGTTGCGATAGCTCGCGACTCACTTAAATTGTAATATTATCGTAGGCTTGTATGTACATATTGTACACATACGGACGAAATCGTATCGTGTGTTTCGTTGGCGGGATTACATGACAAAACAAAAATAATAATAATAACCACACGAAGGGTGCAATTATATAATTACGGTGTAAGCTGAGTTTCATTCGCGTTAACGCGTGGGTCGGACAGTTGAGAGAAAGGCTTTCCATTTGAAAAAAAATACCAGAGAGAGGGTAAAACTTTATTTACCTGTCCAACATATATTGCGCGCAGGTAATTAGCCGAGAAGCGATTCTCGCACGCGCGGGACTTGCGAATTCGTGCGACGGATCGGCTTGCGCTTTAATCCCCCGTCTCAGCTGAGATCCCCGATGGCGGCACACGTATAGTGCACAGGACGCGTATAAATAATATATCAACGCTCGCGGATAATATAATTACAACACACTTGCGCGCAAGCATCGGTTGAAAATCGACCTTGGCTCGGTTATATTTCTCCCACTGTACATACTTGATGTAATATAGTTGTAAGATTTTAAGATACAGGATTTAAATATGCACGCGTACCTAATGAGCTTGCGGGATAAATGTACTACATGCACACGGGCGCGCGCGTGATTGGAAATCGCAGGGATGACGACGCGGATCGATGGGAAGGAATGGCGTTGGCCGAGGCGCTGCGTGCATGCGTGCGTCGGGGGTCATCTCGGAGGCAAGATAAATTTTAGGAAAATCCCCTCTCTGTACACGATGTGTAACGATCGATGCGCTTCAATCGTGCCTCCTTGGCTCGTCTATAAATCGAAAAATAAAGAGTCGTATACGTATCATACCAAACGGCCAGTGAGAAGCAAACGCACGATCGTCTCGGGGAGAAATCGGCTACCGTAGCCTATAATGTATGCATACACATCGATACATATACAAGGCAAACGCAATCGTCAATCATACACCCTTGTACAAGAGCCGGAGGCACATTCGAAAGTGATCGATGGACCGATCGATCGATCGATCGGCTCCTTTACTTTTATCATCCTTCGTCCCCGCTCTCTCTCTCTCTCTCTCTCTACGTATACACCTCTTCCTCGGTGGGTATTTATCGGGCCTTCGGGCCGCGCCATTCGGCTGATACGATATTGCAGCCGCGATCGCAACTGCGGTTTCATCGGCACGAATAAAGGGATGAACATCGAAGCCGTCCGACCCGAGGGGGAGGGGAAAACGAAAACAATAGCCTGCGGCGGACAAAAGTGACGAACCGCAGGACAAAAAGGGCGCCATTTCTTTTCTCCGGAGGTACACGGATGATAATAATAATATGCGTATGGACGCGCGCTCAAAACTCAGCAGGCGTCGTCCAAGGGACGAAAAGAGGAGGGAGCTGGCGGGGATGTGGCTTTTCCTTCCCTTTCGTGCCTGTACACGCTGGGCACACGCATCGCGCAGAAATCACGCGACGATCGCAGCGCGTGCACGTATACTTATAATGTGCATCACGTGTGCATCGTAGGTATATTATACGGCACGAACGAGTCATGCGCCTCTTCGTATGCGTATACCATATAATACGAGGATGGGCGGCAGCAGCAGCAGGTACTTACGCTACGTCTGGTCGTGAGAACGTTTCGCGCTGCTGAACGCGAGGAAGGCGGCGGACGAGGGCCGCGCGTCTTATCTCGCGCTGGTCGTATATCGAGTGTTATAGGGTATATTCATACACGGGTCGTACCGACCAACAACAACGGCATGGAAGTGCATTTTTCGCATACCACGACGCGCACGGGGTGCAATATATACTTATAGACGGTGTGCGTATACAGGGCGGGTGAAACCAAGCGGCGGCGACCTTGCGCCTGTACCTTACTTATTGCCCTTGCCCTCCATGCGCGCTGTCTTTTTTTTTTTTTTTTTTTTTTTTTTTTTTTTTTTTTTTTTTTTTTTTTTTTTTTTTTTTTCTTTTTTTTTTTAATTTTTGTTGTTGTGTTTTCAATTTTCTGTTTATTTTTTTGTGTAGTTTGTGGTGTTGTGTACAATATACAGAGTATAATGAGTGGAAGTAGGTGGTGTACTCACCTGCCGGGCAATCAAGCTTCTTCTTTGTCTTCTTCGCCCGCGAGGTGAGATTGTTATGATGCGGGGAGGGCGGACAAGGGATTTTCCTTGCAAATCAGCGGGTTAAGGGGTATACAATATGCGCGCAGTTCGCGGCAACGGAAGTGGGTTGCTGATCGTTTGGTATTTTTTGTGTTGTTCCGTGTCTCGTTGTTTTTCGTCTTTTCGATATTCGATGCAGAGATGTGGTGTGTACAAAAGCTTTTTTCCCCCTTGTTTTTGTAGCGGACGATTGCCGAATGATCATTGAATTTTGGCGCGTCGATTCAACGCTTGGCACGCGCCTGTACAAGGATCCAATTTAAAGGGAACTGATGGGTACTTCTGGCCGTAGCGAGTCGGAAGCACTTTGTACGTACACTCAAAAATTGGGAATTAATCTGTGTAAATAAAAACGGGGGCTTATCCGTAAGTTTGTAATTTTTATAATGTGGTTAGCTTACGAGCGATGCTGATTCTAAAGAACTACTGTGAATTTAAACTCAAACTGATTATACTGTAGTAATATTTACCTGCAGAGATAAAATTGTTGCGTATGATTAAAACACATCGCGTGGACTCTTGGATATAGTATTTAATCATTCGATGCACATCGCACAGAGAACATGAAGAATAAGACGAACCCAAAATGATTCCAAAATGAAAGGCTGAGTGGCATGAGGGGACGAGAACCAGCGGGGAAGGAGAGAAAGTGAGAGAAATGAATCGGCAGAGGAGGATCAAAACTGTACGTTCGAGAAAAAAAAAAAAAAACGAGAGAAAACGACAAAAGAAGAAGAGCAAAAGGGTTGGACGAGGGTGTGCGAAGAGCAGAGACGAGAGGCTGAGGACCTGCTAGTCTAGTGTATAAACACGTGCAGGGTTCAAGTTGAAGGTCTTGTTTGGAGGATGGACGGGTTGGTACTTGGGCCGTAGACGCGCTGTACAAGCTCGGACGGGGTGTGCTAAATTATTGAATGAGTTCCGTCTGCTTGCGCGAGTGTTTTTTTTTTTTTTTTTTTTTTTTTTTTTTTTTTTTTTTTTTTTTTTTTTTTTTTTTTTTTTTTTTTTTTTTTTTATTTTTAATTTCTTCCCTCTCTCCCTCTCTTCTTACTCTATTTTTTCAACGTCAACCGCACGTCTAACACAATATGTATACTCTGTATTAATTTGTACTCAACGATCACCGCGCTACACCTATACGTGATTTGAGAATAATGCTGATGTCATAGAAAAAAAACCAACAAACAACGAAAAAATACTCAGCGTGGAGGACAAAGCTGACTCGACAGGCGCCAAAAAAGGTCTTGCGCTCGTTGATCCATCAAACGCGATCATTATCATGGCTTTTTAGCATGACGCATTATATCCAAGCATCTATTGCAGAGAACCCGCGCAGTGCAATGATGGCCTCCTGATTTATTCTTCCCCGGGCTTTCCCTTTTCGTCGTAGCATTGACGTCACAGTTTATCACCCCACAAGACAAAACGGCCTCTCGTACACAGCGCGGGATGCACAAAGAGGCTTTTCGCATGTTTTCTAGTGATATTATTTCCACGTGGTTACGGAACCAAGTTTCGTCGGAACGACCTACGAGTAACCCCAAACATCAAAGACTATAATACCCAATGCACGGTCGAGGAGGCTCAGAAGCTCCATTTCACCTCGATCCCCGTCTCCATAAAGATATTATCAACAGGTGCTCGCGTATAGAAGCATCAAAGAGCATCGCCGAATCGTTACCGGCTTATCGGATACGCCTTATCTTCCGACACATATATATATATACGCACCTTCTTACCCTCTTCATACACTCGCAGATCCGCGCCACAAGGTAAAACTCCAATAAAATACGTATCGCGCTGCATGTATCTATAATACATATATATATACCTTCATCATCAGATCATCGCGTCGCGCATCGTCGTCGAGGAACTTTTCCTTTCGATTATCCAACACCCACGGCTCGTCGGGAACGACCTTCGGGCTTCGAATCGAAGTCGGGGCGAATTAATCGTCGCTTCCCCTCGGCGGGCGAGAAAACTTCGCTCCTCGTCGGACCTTCGCCGGGGAAATTCCGCCCGACCCCGGGGCTTTGTCCGCCCGCACAGTGTGTGCACAGCCGTGCGCGGCCAACCCCCCCGCACGAATCTCCCTCCCTTGCATGTATTCGCGACTGGGTGCGCGCGTGGGCGGCGCCCTCCGAAACGCACTTTATCGACCTCTCGACTCCTGCGGACGCGCGCAGACTCGCGCTGTATATACATCTGCGCTGTGTATGGGGTCCTTTTCACACATACGTATGCATACGTATACGAGGGCTGAGCGATTTTTTTCTTTTTTGCGGGGGTAAATCCGGAGCTCGTCGTCTTTTGAGTCGCGAGCGATGGGGAAAAGTAAAGGTCGCTCTGATGACCGGTGTTTGCCGGGTCTATTTTTATCAGGTCTACGGAGGGTGGGGTTCGTATGCTTTTCGATGTCCTTTTTTTGTAATTTTTTTCTCTCTCTCTCTCTCTCTCTCTCTACCTCGCGGCTTAAGGTTGTTGGCTCGTCGGCTGAACCGACTTTGAAAGGTGATTCTGGGTTTTTTATTCTCTCTATTTGACGTCTGAGTGACGTTTTTCAGTAATGTGCCTACTCTGGTTCCCTCAGGAGCGGAGGGTGCTCAAAGGGATCACTGGAATTTTCATCAGCTACTTTTGATACCCTGTGAGAATTCACGAACTAACTCATCGCAATCTTCCCGAGTATTATTTTACGGTGCATAAAACATGATCGTCTTCGAATCATTATTTTTAACCGAAAAAGTTGATCTTATTCCAGTAATTTTACATTAATCAATGATACATTATCGAACGATGTTTTCCAAACACACCAAGACTCGTTCCCATCACACTTAAAAGTACTATTGGCGCAATTCTTGTAAAACTCTTTATAAAATCACACGTATAATTAACGCGAATAATCACAGTCTCTATTTCGAGGGAGTAAGTGTATATGGTTACGGCAATCTTGTGTGAGTCAACACTTTAATGCCACGAGAATGACAATTGGAAGCGCAAGGCGAAAGAACGAGCGAGAGAAAACAAGCACTTGCAGTTGTGTCAGCAATTTTGATCCGGCGAGTCACAAAAAACAGCGATAAATTACAAGTGTCAGGACAATAATTCAGCTCGGTTTTGTATGCATGGGATGAAAAGCTTGAGGTCGCCCCTGTAGGGCCGTATTGGGAATATGCATTGTGTGCTCTTCTTTGTACGGAGAATGAAAGGGCATCCGATCTTGAATCAGTCTTAAGCAGGTTTACCACAGTAGTGATCATAAAAACGATGCGAGATAAAAATAAGTTTTTCCAATTTTCACGACTCAGGGAGGTTATACGTTATCTGAAAATTGTTGACACACGACACTGATCTTTATTGGTTAATATTATCCTACATATTATTATCAACAGCAAGTTTCACAATGTATCTCTTTACTTTATATGTACCTCCATGTATTAAAACCGTCAACTGTGTAACTTGTAAATCATGCTCGAAATTTTCGGAAAAACTCATTCCTCAAATCTCAATAACCATTACACCTCGATGAAACCTAATAAGAGCGAGTAACTGTGCTGAGTTCTTTGTTGTTCGCACAACTATCGACGGATCGTAATCTCTCGTATTATACTTTATGGTCTTATTTCGGGTAAATATAGCGCATGGTAGAAAAAAAAGGGGGAAAAAAGCCGCGCCGATTCGAGGGGATTAAAAATTTCCCAACAATGGGCAAAATTAAAAACTAATCGATAGCAGCAGTTGAGCCGGTGGGGGGGTGGGGGGGCGGGGGCAAAGCGAAAGGCTCGCGTGTTATCTCTCGAGCTCGGATCTCTCTCGCTCCCCCAGGATAAGCCGATCGACAAAGCGACTACGTATAATAGGCCGGACTATCTCGCTGGGAGTCATTGTATAACTAAATGACACTATCGACTCCGGGTATCTGTATGAAATAACACGAATCAGCGACTTGGTGGTAGTTGGTCGGAAACTGTTTGCTTTTGCCTGTCGCAAAAACAGTTTTTTCACGCGTACATTCGAAACAGCATTTCGAGACTCCACCGAGACTTCGTTTGTTCCCTTCGCTCGACCATTGAAAAATCCTTCGGAGGAAAAACAAAAAAAAGCAATACGATGGCTCGTCTCAACCATCGTATTCGTGTGTACAGTATCCCAAAGCAAAACAGACGGAGAGACGGACCAGGGGAGCAAAATACACCAACACGTAGACAGCCGCGCACAAAAAAACAAGCAGAGGACCGATTACGCACTGCTTTCACTTATCGTTATCTCCGAACCGAGCTCCAGCGCGCGGAGAGAAAACCACCCGAACCAGCGACGAGACTCCTGCAATGCACACTCACGTGCAGTATGTGTATATAATAAATGCAGGCCGCGCGCGGGGAACAAAGTATAGCGAGCCAAAAACGGGAAACAAGACGACAGCCCGGAGCGCTCTCGAGTCTCGCGTTTCCGGCGGCGGCGACGGTGGACCCGATAAGATATATATAATACACACATAGGCACGTACCGTGCACCCCAGCCGGTAATATTGCTACAGACTGTGCGCCCGTATGCGTTCACACAGGTACGCTGCAGCCCGACCATTATGGTTTACGTTTTAACCCATATCTTACGTAAGCCGCGAGAGCACCCGCTGCCTTTTTTTTTGTCCCCCCGAACCGGGCCTGTGAAACGAGTCGCTGCCGCTGCGTTTGGATTTACTTATCATATACTTTTGTGTACTTGCGTGCGGCGCATGGATATTGGCACGCGATCGCGAGCTGTTGATTTATCGATCGGTCGTTCGTCCGTCCGTTTCACGCGTTATGATGGATTTTACTTTTCCCGATGATAATATTATAGTAATGGCCGGACCGCTGTACAGTTTGCGTGCGATGGTGCTGGTTCTTTGATTCGTTACGTCAGCAAGATTTTCACGATAGGGAGGATGTTGACGATGATACGAGGACAGGGAGGTTGTTGTTGTTCTTCTGCGTTGCTGCGGTGAGAGACTCGAGATTGCTTGTCAGAATCAACGTCTTGAAAATCAATATCGCGTGCTCGTATACGGTTGATAAGGATTACGGAAACTGATGATGCGGAAATAGGGGGGGGGGGGGCAAAAACGCGTGATTTGTACAATGGCTCTATTTGTCCTTTGCTCGTGCGCATTTCTTCCGTGCATTTGTGATCAGAAATCACCAAGAGATAACTGGCCCACGTATTATACTCTCGGAATTTTATTTTTCCGCTCGAAAACTCAACGACGCACTGTCAAGCCGAAGAAAAAAAAAGGAAATCCCGAAACCCGAGAGTTATATTATTCCGCGGCGGCAGCCCGAAATATTACGGATGATAGAGAAACGGCGAGACGCGGAGCCAAAAAGCGAGAGGGAGAAGGAGAGGGAAAACACTCTTCCGGGAGCTCTCTTCTATTTCTGCCATCATCCGCGATCCGAGGAGGCGAAGGAAGATGAGAGCGGCAACGGCGGAGAGCTTGCGAGCTTTTATTTTTGAGTCGTAAAAACGAGCGGGAGCTGTAGCGGCGATCGCTTTGCCAACGGAAGAATATCGCAAACTCCCTCATCGGGCCGGCACTTGTATTATATCAGTGCACTTGGTTGTTCGCGAAGATGATTTCGCTCGCCCGAACATCAAAATACGCGTGGGCAGAGCCCGGTGCAAACGACCACTCGTTTTTCTAATTAAGTTGAGTAGCCGATGGGGCGCGTCCGTTGGACTTTCCTTTTCGAAAAGTGGACCGTACATACGTAGGTGCAGGTTGTTTTACTCGTCGTCGAATTTTATATTTAGAAGCGGTGGAATTTCAGAGCGTCGAGTGTTTTCATGACGAAAAATCTGTTTACCGCGAGTACGTTCTTCTATTTTTATTGGAACGACTGAGCGGGTCGTTTATGGCTTCGGCTCGCTGTACTATAATAACACGCTTTGGGCACGCGCCGCGAAAATCTATAATGCTTAGAGCAGCCTCGAAAAACAGACGAACCAAACTCGACTCAACTTCTCACAAGTAGAATTCCAAAATACAGTGCTGAAAAATCCAAACGTTTTTTTTCTTTTTTTCGAACAAAAAGAAAAGAAAAGAAAAGACAAAGAGCACACCGCATCCATCACCACCACGTACAATCGCAACAGTCATCGTCGTCGTCACAGGGGAGGGGGGATTTTTCAAATTTTCCTCCTTTCACTCGCTTACATACGACGCGTCATTGTATGTACATGTATGTATATATACATGTACATACGTGTGCTGTCACGGCCACGCAATCGCGATAATTCAGCGCGTGGGCCGGCGAATTCTAGTGAAGGGCGCCACTCGACCGTATGCACACGTTTGCGTGGCACACATAATAATAATACACCATATACGACACATTCGCGTGGACAGAAAACAAAAGGCCAAGCATACAATATACGCGCGAGTGCGGAGTGAGTAAGCGACGCGATAAGGATGGACGACGGGGGGGGGGGGGGAAAACCCACAAACCGAGGATGACAAATGCGCCACACAGGCGGAATGCAACGTGCTGCCAAATGGAAGAAAATCGTAACGATATGATTCTATACTGTACGAATCGTTGCGCAATTTCCACTTGGTGCAGTGTATCATATCTTTTCCGCGAGAGCCATAAATATAACACTGGCTCTCTCGAGAGGTGCAGAAAAGTGATCCGGAGAACGTATTTACGGCTCTCGCGGCTCGTTCGGTTTTTCTCTCCTATACACACCTATACAGGCCGCTAATCTCCAATATATTATACTCACAGCGTCGGCTCTGCGCTTTGTCCGCATCGGCGCGACAAATGGGACTCGTTATACCTTTTACTGCGTTATTGCGCCGCAACGATCTCGAGAGTACCCATATACAGGTAAACACGACGATCGATAACATTTCTGCGGCTCTTATTACAGAATTCGAAAAAATAATGTTCGACCGATTTTCCTCCCATCTGTGCAAGCGTGTACTTATACACATACAAGCAAAATGCCTCCCCTCGTAACCCTGAAAGCCAGCGGAGCAAGAAAACCGTACGGGATCTTACCGCTACGTCGCCTCCCCTACATTTAAGTACACCCCCTAAGAACAGACATCTTCCTACCGATCGAAATCATCGGATTTGAAATCGCACTTTTCACGCAACGATGAATCCGTACAAGGGACGTGTACATCAGGCTCGACGACGGAATTCTGACGATAAAAAAGTAGAAGACAACGACAAACGAAAAACACGACGCGCGACCGATACGTCGAATACAGGCACTGCAGTTACGCTCGGTGGACAATATATTATGTCGTGTATATGTGTATAATATTAGACTGTCCGCGTACCTGTGGTTGATGTACCTATATGTATGTATACACATGGATCCATGCATAAATTATAATGGCATTAGGGACGGTTTCCTACGGTTTCCGAGCCGCCTAGATTCTTCGCTCTCAACTATAGCAGGCTATTGTCGTTTCATCTCACAGCCTATAACTGTATACACACACCTGGAAGTGTCTACATGTATAGGTACAAAATGGCAATGCGCAGTAGGTAATTCGCGTCTCAAACAGACCGGTATAACTTTGGAGGTTCGCCTTCGAGATATTTTGCCCACTTACGTCGATGCGTTTTTAACGGTAGCAGCTCGAGTCATGATAGGACGCATGGATACAGCACTGGAAAGAAGAACAAAACAAAATCGCGCACGCATGAAGTACTTCCAAACGCGACGATCCGTTCGCCGTATCGACGGCATCGACGCTTGCGCGACGCATCGATCGCCCCTTCGGGTGCGCCCGCTTCGACGCAAGTGCGTCGATAAGAGAAAAATAAAGAGCAAGTGGTTGTATATACATGCGCACGCGTATATTTTTAACCGTTCAATTTCCACCGTAAGCACAGCGCGACAACCAACCGGCCGGTCTTTTGCCACCACTATGCGTGTGTGTGTACTTACGCAGCATGCAGGAGAGAGAGAGAGAGAGAGAGCACGCGCGGCCGATCGATCACTCGGACCCCGGCATCCAGCGGCTCTCGGAATAAATCAGAGCCTCCTCCTCTCGCTCTTACCAATTATTCCGGACACTCGTATTTACGATGTCAAACAAGCTGCTGCTGCTGCTGCTGCTACTGCCGCCACCACCGCTGCTTACACTACTCGCTCGGAGGGCCGCACAATGGCTCGCCTTTGTTCGCTCTTTTTTTTTCCCCTCCCCATTTTCGCGGGCTCCGCTCTCGCCGGTGGAACGGGCGAAAAGCGAGGCGCCCGCCTGGCTCTCGGTTCTTCGCCCAACGGTAAAATGCGAACATTGCTCGCGATCCTCGGCCGCTGGCGTGCGTTCAAAATTCAGGCGTACGCACCGGAGCCGCCGCATTCCGGATAATACAGAGTTTGGCCGCTGCCTGGTGGTGTTCTCCGATGTGTGGAATATACGATTGGACGAGCCCGCGCGCGTACATCGGCGATGGAGAGTCGCGATTTTGAGTGTCGGGAGTACTATCAACCGGTTCCTGGTGTGGAAAGAAGAAAAGATTTTTTTTTTTTTTTGTTCGATCGAATTCTGATGCATGTATGGCGGTCGGTGCGGAATTCATTGAATTCGAGGTGATGGTAATTATCGACAATTGCAAGGAGAAACAACGATAAATTGATTTTTCACGAGGAAATCGATGCGCGTTACGATCGGATGCGAAATCGATCGGAACATTGGTGATCGCGAGGACAGCCGTGTCGCCGGCGTCGCATCGATATCTTCGTGGAAAGTATATTACGATCCGATCTGTCACACGGTCACCCAAGACCATATTATGTAGTACAGTTGGGACTATTGCGAGTATTTTTTATTTTCATCTCATAGATTTCCCCTATTTAAAGAATGAAAATATAATGCAGCAGTACCATCCTCTCGAAAAGGCAGACACTGAAGTACTCTCACTATATACAATACATACTACACCCCCAGTCTAGCAGCCGAGAAAACGTAAAAGTGTCGATCACGTCGTACAAACTATACCCACAACTGTACAGCAGAGCCAATACTGTTCATCGTTGGAATAAACAAAAAACAAAAAAACAGAAATATACAAAGAACGGACAGGTATACAATATCCACCTGTACGGACGCAAGCGAGAAAGAATTAGCGTCGTCCCGCCAAGGGATTAGAAATCTCAAAGCCGCGTGACGCAAAGGCCGCCCGAGCTGGAGCAGCACTTTAATTTCATCGCATCAGAGAGCGTACATAAGAGCAGTCGTCTCTCCTCAGTCGTGCAGGCAGCATCAGTGACTTACAGACTCGTCGTCGTCTGCTCTCGAAAGAGATCTGCCGTGCGCAAATTTAGCAAGCCGTCCTCTCTCCGTCTCCGCTTAATCTTTTTTCCACCCCTCCTCGCTCGCCCGCATTCTGTTCTCTCTCCGTTCTCGCGTGCACACTTGCTTTCGCGCGTATAATCGCGCATTCCTCCTCATGTTGCGCTATATATATGCGAGTGTTTTTTTTTC
>JAPYYV010048371.1:0-12277 GCA_030522625.1 Copidosoma aretas
GTTAACGCACACACGCGTACGCCGTGGAGTCTTAATCAGCTCCAGCGTGTATTGTTTCAGCCCTACTGAAAACTCCTCCGTCCCCGTAAATTAATTTTCCACGATTTCTCTGCTCTTCTCTCCCCCTTGCCTGTTTTACTTGTAAAATTTACTCTGCAGCAGCAGCAGCGGTTTCGCGTATCATACAGCATAGCGCTCTCCGAGCACCCTTTGCGTTCGCACGTGCCGTTTTTACGGAAAAAGCCTTTGTGAGAAAAACAGTTGCGCCCTTGGCGTCGGGAAATTTAATTCGATTCCGCGTAGAAAACGCGCCACAGCGGCGCTCTGCGTTATTTTGAGGGAACGAGGAGAAGAGGAAAAAATTGTTTTTAAAAAAAAGTAATACCAAAGTGCTCGACAACCAAGGGACTACTCGCCGCGCGATCCTCAAACTTTGCGCGACAAGTTTCTTCGTCCCGCAGGCTGCGTAAGCATAATACGCACGCATACTCTTTCCGCCACGAGCCGCTGAATACCAAGCGAGCCTCCGAGATCGCCAATCTTAATTTCCCCCCGCCCGCGCCCCCCCCCCCCCCCGCGAGCCGATCCATTTTTATGGGGAAAAAAGATTTCCCTCCCTGAATTTCACACCACCGCGGAACGGTCCGCCCGATCTCCCGATTTACCCCCGCGCGACCGCAGGAATGTCCAAACCACCTTACCTTCGAAGCGGAAGCTCGACGGTTCCGCGGTGCGAAATCGGCGGGGCACGCGAGCCCTCCGCGGCGCACTCGTGCAACGCGCGCGTCCGCCTGTACGAGCCGATCGCCTCGGACGGAGAACGGTGCGCGGTCCTTGCGAGGCACACCACCGTGAAATGTACACGAGATCGTGGGACACACTGGCGCCCGGTGCGGACGGACGTAGCGCTCGGCCGGACCAGCGCGTCGAAAATGAGCGGACGGCGGGCAGGGCTGAGAGCTTTATATCGCCGACGCCGGAGGAGGAGGACGCAACCCCCCCCCCGCCGTGGACAGTTATCCGGCGGCGCTCGCATCCGAGGATGACCGGCTGCAACCTACGCGCTCTCGGACACCTAAAACCCTTCGTGCGCGGCGTACCTTATACGCCTGAGGGAGGGGGGGGGGGATACGAGCCGTATACACGGGCTGCATCGCGCGCGATATATTATCGGTATCGTATCATATCCTCCCGCACCGGTACGCGTACGGGTGCGTGCAGCAGCCGCGCGTGGTATACTTTTACCTCGCGGCACCTTTCGTTATTTACGAGCGGGGGGGCGGAGTTCCCGGCTGCTCTCTTATTCTAATCATTCCGCTGCTCTCCGATGATGGCTTCCGATTCCGGTATCCATCGCAGCTCCAGCACGGAACGGCATTGGTACACGGTATAGGGGGGGTCGAACGACGATTGCGGCGCGCGTAAATAATCGAGGGGCGCGTCAGGGTGAAATGTGAAATTAGCGCGCGCGCGGGTCGTCCTTCGCCACCATCGTCGCGCGGACCGTGCAACTCGATACAGGAGCCGATACTTACGAGGTCCATTCGTCCGGGGCGTCGTGCGCGCGTTACACGCGTATGTCTCTGTGAATGCGTACGACGTTTGGACGGTGCACGTGCAGACGGCGTGCAGCGAGATGCGGGTGCATGTAGCGTGGCGGCCGATGCTGGATGGATTTTGACCTCGTGCTGTCGATCGGGTCTTATGGTGAAAGAACGATGTTTGATCGGCCCCCCAAACTAATTCCACGAATCGCGATCTCTTGCATCGCCCTTGAATATTATTTGAATATTATGGAACCCACAGCCGGCACGAACCACCCGATCCCAGAAGGGACATCCTTCCCTCCTCTCCCCCATCGACCGTGTCCGACTCAAGAGGCTGTTTATCCCCTTTGCCGCCACGCATCCGTTATTATTCTTCCATTCGTCCCTCGCTCTCTCGGGCACGCCTCTCGTCCGCCGAATCTGACTGTGCATTAGTCGTCGCTTGCAAGTTTCATTCGGAAAGAGCCGCCCTCCCCCCGCCCGAGAAAAACATCCATCCAGGGAAATATAAAAAAACCATCGGCATATACGCGCGCGCGGGGTGAGCTCGAACCGGGTCAGCGGTGGGGCTACAAATACACGGGGGCGCGCGTGTAATTTCAACGGGTTCGCGCGGAGCGCCTCGAAAATCGAGCAAAGGGCATGATGCCTCGCGGAATCGGATGTACTCTCGCGTGCCGGTCCCCCCCCCCCCTTTTCGACCTGGACACGCGTGCTCGTCGGCTCGAGTCGACTCCCCGGACGGGGAGCATCGCGCGCGAGCCGGGGAGAAAAATTACGAGCCAGGGGGGGGGGGGTGGGTATGGTACGAGTGTCTATTAATATACGCTCGTACTTGCTTTTGCGGCGCAACAATCGTCGACTTAGCTTGAAAAATCGCCGAGCAAGGGCGTGGATATGGCGGCTCTCTCTAACCCCCCCCCCATTGTTGCGCACAATGAGCCCGTGGTATACTGTGTACCATTACAAGGGATCCCCGCGGTGGTGCTGCTACTGCTCCAGTGACACATGTCGGCACATGTGTAGGCTGTACTCTGTATCGTACACTTATGGCTGCTGCTGCTGCTGAGGATATTAATGAAGTCCTTTTTTTTTTTTTTTTTTATTCCGTCAAGGGTATGGAACACGTAATGGCATGATACGGGGAAAAGGAGTGGGAAGGAAGGACGCGGGGTTTATATTTCGTCGTTGCTGGCGGAAACGGACGAGATGGGATCGTTGTATCAACGCGGAGGCTCGACTGGGGTTATTTTATCGGTTACTTTTTTTCATCCCATACGAAAGGCTTTACATCCAATTGATCCATCGTACGGTGTGGGTCTGGATTTCGCGTGTTCCGATATATATGTATGTGCGATGTATTGCAGATGGTCGACGCACTCGAGCAAAGAGGAATTTTGCCCAAATCTAAATATGGCGTCAAGAAAAGCACCGTCCGATACTTTTTTTTCAAACTTTTATGAAAAAATAAAAAAAAATTGTAACCTCGCAACGATCTTCCTCAAAAATCACCATGATAAATAAACAACATCATATTGTAAATTTATAGATATATTTGAAACTTTGTGATAACTCGTACAGTCGCTTCGCCCGCCAAAGAAAGAGTAACCTAGTAGTTGAGATCAGAAACACATGAATAGACGCATTTTATGGTAAATATCTTTAATTAATCAGACAAATGTATACTTTTCAGGACACGAAAATTCATCACTTCAATTCTTCCCTCGTATAATGTTTCTTGTCCGATTACACAAACTTGCGAATATAAATGACAATAAGAAATATCTTAAAATGTTCGCTATAGTTACCTACAACCAATAAAATAATCAAATTTTTCTAATCATTCAAAAAATGTATTGCTATAATTTCAAGATTCATCGTGAGAATATCTTTTTTTACTTTATTTTACAGATGTAACGAATTAGGATACGTCCTCATTGTGCGGCTCGTCTGTATAAAAGAATATTTGACACATTATCTGTTTGACAATTTATTTCAAGTTCTTGTATAAATAAGCTCACTTATAAATCATGTTCGTAATGAAACTCATACTTACAAATTGCTGTATACGCATTCGAGCGATTCCGTAAAAAAATTCATGTCTTCCACAAATTAAAAGAAATATACTGTTTGACGCACACCATTGGGACAAACATATAAATATATATTTTTTTTAATGCCTTTGCTTTGAAAGTGTGCATTCCGATTTTTTTTTTTTTTTTTTTTTTTTTTTTTTTTTTTTTTTTTTTTTTTTTTTTTTTTTTTTTTTTTTTTTTTTTTTTTTTTTTTTTTTTTTTTATTCGCACGAATCAGACGCACCAAAGGATAACATCACACTGACGCACAGAAAAAACACGCATAAGCGTTAGACCATATAGTTTCGTCAATTGACAGTTAAACCAGCATTACTAGTAACTTGTAGCTATTTTTTATTTTAATCATCCCACATACATATAATTTACTAGTTACTACATCATCATCACATTAATTTTATGACTTTTATTGTGCAAAAGACCAAATTACCATCTGTTATGCCGACGACTCTATAATTATATTTATGTATTGTTGTGTGAAAGACCTCTGCAACAGTTAAACTCTAAATAAATGCTATAAAATCGGTAGGAAATGAAAAGCCAACGAGCGTTCCTCGACAGCAACAACATCAACAACAACAGCAACAATTATATTACAATTAGTTCACCGCACGGATGGCTCTCGGTTTACGTACGTATGCATTATTTATTAAAATATCCAGAACATCTCTATACGAACTTAATTAAAACACACTTGCGCTCTAGCGCAAATATATCATGTGTGCACACATATGAGTATGTATACGTATAATAACTAATACACGGACGTATGCACATTGCAAACTCGGCAAGATAAGCTCTCGATCGTTACTACGTTATCCCTAAAAAGCTCAACATATTTTCACATGTTAGTAATGATAATAATAATAATAATAATAATAAACCACCTAATATTTATACATAGACACCAACCATGGATCAGTAATATGATCCTATACACGTATTACGATGTACGGTGAAACGACACAACAACGACGCTCGGAGTGAGAAAAAAACAGGAAAAAAAAAAAACGGAGTCTCAAACGATCGAGCAGGCGTTGTTGGCGTACTTGGCCTTGGCCCCGGGCTTGGGCATCGCGAAGCCCGGACAGCAGTATTCCTGCCGCGACGGCGCCACCTGCTGCTGCTGTCCACCCCCCGAATCCGCGCCTCCTTTGGCCGCGTCCTGTATCCGCGCGCCCGGCGACGTGCAATTGTCCGACGACAACGACGACTCGCTCGCGGCCGAGGAGCTCTGCTGCTGCTGGACAGTCGAGGAGCCGTGCACGGGGGCCGACTGCGAGTGGTGCCTGCTCTGGCGCAGCGAGGAGACGCTGTCGCGGTGCAGCCGCAAGTGCTGCTCCGTGTCGGAGATCAGGGTGCCCAGGAGGTCCGTGGCCTGCTGCTGCTGCTGGTAGTGGTGGTGCTGCTGGAGCGAGAAGCTCGACGCGGACACGGCGCCCAGGGAGTTGGAGCGGAGCTCTGTGGGCGGAAAAGGGGGGGGGGGGGGGAGAAGAAGGGGGGGGCACCGGCGGTGCAGTGCGGTACGGACCTTTGACGGACAGGCTCTTGGTGGGCGAGTTGGCGGCGGAGCGCCTGGCGACGTCCTGGAAGGTGACGGGCGAGTACACGGGCCGCTCGTCGGCGCAGTAGGAGGGCCACCCGGCGCCCGGGCTCTGCGACGGGATCATCGTCGTCGGCGAGGCCGGCAGGCGAACGAGGGGACGGGACGGCGAGGGCGTGCCGCCGCGCGGGGACAGCGGTGGCGCCGGATGGCCGCTGTTCGGGGAGCAGGGCCCGGTCGAGGGGGGCTCGGCGAGGCAGGGGCTCCGCGTGAGGGAGTTACGGGGGGTGATCGAGTGCCACTGGGGCGGCTGGGCTATCGATATGTTCTTCGTGGAGGCCGAACGGACCTCGCGCTTCTCCAGCCAGTAGGTCTTCATCGTGCCTGTTGAATCATGCCGTGTAATGCCTCAATGTACATGTACTTACGCGATGGAAACGAGCAGAGTGCATTCTGAGGGGCAGTTGTGACCGACAGGTCGGTTGCGAAGCGAAACCCGAGCGATCGTGCGGACGAGAGAAAGTACAGGTTTTTATGGTGATGAATTCGGGGTTTCGAACGAAAAGCCAACCGATAACTAAATTACTTTGCAGCAGGAGAATGAAGTAAATTAAGTAGAGAAAAACGAAGCAATAATAAAACAATGTCTTACTAGGATTTTTTTTTTCTTCAAAAATTGAAATTTCAAATACGCGCAGTTGTAAAATTTTCTTCGAATATACTCCGGAAAAAAGGTCTGTTTGGATTTTTCAAAAACTTTGACAAAATTCAGAATTCCATACTTTTACGGGATTTTCAGTTATGAAATGTGTTGTACATCAGGCCCTGTTTCGGCAACAATTCAAAAAGTGCACCGTTGACGTTTAATGATTAAAAAAAAAAAAAAAAAAAAACAACACCGTTCGAAATCGAAAAAAAAAAAAAAAAAAAGACTCTCACCCCGCACCCACACCGCCAACACCCTACCCCTCGAACGCCCCTATTGCGCCACAATCGTCGACAACTCACTTTTTGAATCATTCCGCAATATAAGTGGTACCGAACCTCGAGGTACGCGAGGAATATTGTTCTACCACCCACCTTTACCCTTGACCTGTATCTCGCCGCGCTCGATCACTCTGTAGGACGGCGACAGCAGCTCCTTGGTCGACTGGGATATGTGTATCTGCATCGCCTCGCTGGTCGCCTCCATCCTCGAGGCCGTGTTCACCGAGTCGCCGAACAGACAGTAGCGCGGCATCTTCAGGCCGACTATACCCGCGACGACGGCCCCGCTATGGATGCCAATGCGTATCTGCAGGTGCTGGCCGGTCGAGCGGTCCGTCAGATCGGTTATCGCCTCGAGCATGTCCAGGGCCATGTCGCAGACGCGCTCGGCGTGGTCGCTCTGCTTTCCCGGGGCACCCGATACCACCATGTACGCGTCGCCGATCGTCTCCACCTAGCGGCGAGAACGATGAGTTTTTAGAATTACACTACGTTCCGTTCTTTCCGATTGACTTTCACGTTTTCTTATTTCGATTTTTTCATCAATGCGTATCAACGTGCGTGTATTAATATACATGAAATACGAGCGCAGGTTATTTGGGGGAGGCAAAAAAGGGGGTTACTGCAGCTTGTTTGTGGCATGAATTATGATTCGATCGTAATTGTTACGCATACGTGTGGCACAAGATAATTCGAGGCAGCATTAGGCAAGCAATAATAACAACAATATGTTATGATCTCGAAATGCAAGAAGGTATGAAATTTACCTACACTATAGAGCCACGAACTACATAGTACCTTGTACACGTGATTGCGCTCGGTGAGGGTGTCGAAGAGGGAGTACATGCCGTTGAGCATCGACACTACCTCCATCGGCGTGATGCGGCTGCAGATTTCCGTGAAGGTAACCACGTCCGAGAAGAGGATCGACACGCTGTCGAACATCTGTTGGTGTGATGGAAAACATTATAGTATCCGTAGTACGTTCTATTAATTTTTATCGCAGTAAAAACAAAGGTGTAGCGCTGGCACTGCGAGTCCCAATAAATTTCCCCGCTTCGCGAATGAAATGAAGAAATGTTTATGAATCGAGTAATACGTATGAATGATTGTAGATTTAAAATGTCACATGTTTGAATTTTTTTATTTTATCGCATATATTGTTTCGAACAGTGCTCGAAAAAAAAAAAAAAAAAAAACAAAAAAAAATCAGACAACAGAGAAATCCCGGTGATCACCAAAATTCTATCCGGGGTACAGCGAGACTTCTCGCTACGGGACGCGGGACTCGAATGAGTCGAGAAGCATTCTCGTCCCGCACAACGGCTGGGACTCACCTCGCACGTGTCGATCGGGCTCTCGCCGTTCCTCAGTCTGTCGGCCACCTGCTTGGGAATCATCTGATAGAGCAGCTCGTCCGTGCGCTTCATCTCCTCGTCGAGCTTTCGCATGGATTCCTCGAGCTTTTTACTCTTCAGCTGTTCCTGGTCCAGCGCGAGCTTCAGCTCGACGGATTGCTGCGTGCCGGCGAGCATCAGGTCCCTGGAACGAAAGTGCCGGTGTTCGAAATAATATGAAGCTTTCCCGTATGTTACAAATGTGGCAACGAGTATGAATCAAAAGAAACGTTTTCACGCGTACGCTGGTCGGGCGTTTAGTTTTCTGTATTCGGTATTTTTTTTCGTGGAGCGAGAGATCGTTGATGTAGAGTCCGGCGCCGATCAGCGCGTTCAAGTCGGGCATGACCGGCGTGCCCAGGTACATCATCATCTTCCAATCGTCCATGTATATCATCTGGCCTACAAGTGGTTCATCATCCATTGATTAAAAGTTACTTATGTCACAAATTATGAATATAGTATGTACCCTTGAGTCTGAGGGCTCGATCCTCCTGATTGTCGAGCTCGCTGCTGAGGATGATGTCGTCGCGGCGACGGTCGCTCGGCCTCTCGGCAAGCACCGGCTCAACCGACAGCAGCTCGAATATGTTGTTCGTTCTGTTCAAAATCTAGGGTAACAAATTTTTCGGAGCAATTGATTTTTCCTGTTGAACGTTACGATACACTGGACGATGAGACTCACCGATTGAAACTTGAAGGCTATGAGGGGCCGAACCAAATCGAAACGGTGGGTGATCTTCTTGCCCACGAGATCGGGCAGTATGACCATGAGGGAGTTACCGATGCTTCGCACTACCATGTCGGGGCTGTGAAAGATAGTCGCGATGAATCGTGCCATATTCATACATTATAATATGTACATTATGTATATAGTATATACGACTATTCTGCGTCTTTTATTTTCGTTCGAATTCCCTCAAAGTGCGCCGCGGCAAAAATAAAACGGCCGCGATATTTTTAGCCCCTCCGCGAACGATCCTCCATAGTCTCGCGACGAACCGGGACGATCGTAGCGAGCGCTAAAATAATTACTCTCCGAAATAAGTTTTTTTTTTTTTTTTGTTTTTTTTCCGCCTCTTTTTCTCTCGCTACCGGCTAATTTTTCTCGCGATACCGTTCGCGCGCGGGTAAAAATAATGGCCTCGCTATTTCGGTGCTCCCTCCCTTTTGACCGTGTTATCGTTCGAGGAAAAGAGATCGGATGACTCTGCCCGTGGGGTTCGTACTTTTTTTCCTGAGCCTCGAGAACCATCGGTACAAAATAGCTCAACTTATAATCAACAATCATACTCAAAGATCAATGACCAAAAAAAAAACAGTTTAACCACAACACCTTCAAGCACATACAAAAAATGATTACCCTCATATTTCACATATTACATAAATCTCTACTTACATACCGAATGAGAACAACACAAGAATAAGACGTATCACCTTCCCCCCTTGAAATTCGTAGCTTCCCCGATTTTTTTATCTGTAATCCATCCCAGATTTTCGCAAGTGTGCATGAATTCGCATTTCTCAACATGTACGAAACATTAATCGGACCTGGCTTTACACCGCATACATTCATTTCATCTACCTTTTCACAATTCAAAAGCACATGATCAAGACTGCCATCTGTACTTTTACAAATCACCACATCTGCGTCAATTGGTTATACTGTAGCATCATCATGATCCAAATTCTTCCCCACGTAGGATTTGTTTTTTAACTCGGCACGCGAGCAACTCGCGAATAAAAGTAAAAGGGAAAAAAAGTTCCGAGCAAACACTCACCCGAACACGATGCAGAAGGGAAAGATCTCGAACAGCACGGACGCCCCGATGGGCAGGTGCTTCTCCTCGCGGGTCATGGCGAGGGAGGCGAGGGTGAAGGCCCGATTGTCGAAGGTCAGCTGAAAGGTCACGTGGACCGTGTCGAAGAGTATCTCCTCGCGCACGAGCTCGATCTTGAGCTCCTTGTGGTAAAAGTGCCGGGCCACCTCCCTGATCTGGCCCATCGTGTAGTAGACGAAGCCCCGGCGCTTGCTCCTGTAATGCAGAGTCAGTCCTGCGAGGATATCGGGAATCATTTTCAGCGACTCGTTGATCGGGGTTTTTTTTTTCTATACGCGAATTTTGACGAACGACACAATCGGTTCGCTCCTGTACCGCGCATCTTCCGCGACATTAATCCCGCCGAGCCCGTCTTCATCGCGCGAATCTTTCACGCGTGGATGGATCCGAAGAGACGTTTGGACGAGCGTGCGCAAAAAAAAAAGCCATTTCCTCTCGTCCTCTCTTTAAAAAAACATGGGAGCAAAACAAAAAATTACTTTTACTTTCATGATGGCTGCGCGAGCGACCGACAGGGACATCGGGCATGCATTATGAATGACTATTATACGGCTGCGGGGTACAGTGAGCCAAAAGAGAGAGGGAGAGAGAGAGAGATGGGTTTATTTATACATCATCGGGCTACGACCCCTTCGGGCGCTCATCCATCTTACCCCAGTCAAATATCTTTACAACCACGGTCTTGAAGTACAATTATTGGGCACTTTCAAGGTACCCTCGTGATGAAAAAAAAAAAACAAAAAACTTCAAGTACCGATTAATAGTACATACACTGAGATACCGTTTCGTCAGACCGTGAAGGAAGGACGAGAGAGACGCACAAGTGTGTGGTGTGATGTGAATGGTGGATGTGCGTCGATTTGCCGGGAGGAGGACGAAAGCGATAAACTGACCTTGTCGTGTCTCGTTCTCGCAGATGAAAGACGGGGCGCGCATCCGGGGATACGAGAACTTCAGGTACTCGTGCAGGTTGTCGAGCCCGTTGAGGAAGTCCCGCACGTGGCGCCCGAGGACCGACAGGACCCGGTCGTAGCCGTACTGGCCCACGAAGCTCACAAAGTGCACGCCCATCTGGTCGAAGAACTCGCGCTCCGTTATGCCCAGTACCTTTGAGTTGCGTGTTTATAATGTATCATGATTACGTGTATGCTTTTTCTTCCTCGCTCGTTAATTTCATTATTATTCTGTGGTATCAGAGTACGTTCATTATATTGCACTCTCCCAGAACTACTGGCTTGTCCGTCGATCGATTTTCATCCCACTTTTTCGAATGTGATGTACACATCGATGTACAATTTTGACAAATCATACAGTGGCAAATCTGAGTTCCAAGAGCTTCGAAGCAATTACATAGGCAGCGGATTTTCGATGATATCTTTCAACCATCGGTCTTTCGATTGTACGTGATGCGATAAATTTTTGTTTTTGGCTTGCGATTTTGCGAATAGGCATGTATATTATGACTTGTGTTTGTAGATGAGATGAATAAGACCATTGGATTAGAGGCATACGTATGCATATGCTATTAAAAATTTTATGTCGTTCGGCAGGTACTTTTTCAAAACTAGTTTCTTTATTTTGGTACACAATTTTATTATACGCTGAGAAGAGCAGCTGAGCAAGATCAAGCTGGACTCTTCCTCGTTTGCATCTTTTTGGGTGAGTATATGTTTCAAGGAAAGTCGTCCGTAAATTAAATTTGTACGTGAGCCAGTATACACGGTGTGTAATAAAAACACACTTTCGATTGTCGGGATATCGGTAATGGCGCCGTTAACATGGACATCACATATTTCGATCCCAACGACGTCGCGAATAATGATGCGATTTATATTTGGAATGAACGGAGTTTCGCTTGTTTACTGTAAACCATAAACCTGATTGCAATAAGATATGTATACAATACGAGTGGGAAGTACAGGTAGAGTTGAAGCTTGTTACATTGATTTTTGCATCGTAGTCCTAAAAATACACGGTGATTCGAATATTTAATTTAATAGTTTTTTAGATTTCATGCAGAATTTAAAAAATGGCTACTGCACGTAGCGCATCGTGAAAGGTGCCTCGAAAAACTTTGAAGAATCGAGTGGGACCATAGTGTCAAACTATCGAGTAAAGATACTACGTAAAATTAAGCAAATACACACAATAAACAACTCCCTAAAGTTTTATGCTTCTCTGTAATCTATAGCTTTTGTTCTACCACTCAACAATCTCGTATGAATTTACGTATCCAAGACGGACAGCACGACGTAGCAAAGACGATTTCCAAATTATAATTATCTGGGATCTCCCGAACCCATGTAAATAAGTACACGTCTCGGCTACTCCATTTTTCGTGAAAGTGCATTTTAACTCTTATGCGGTGTGACCTTGACGGAGATGGCAGGGCAACGTTGTACCGTGGAAAAAAGGTATTGAAAAAAAAGTACAAACGATGGATTTTACGCGTGGGTTATGGCCTAGGGAAAAACCTACCGATCACCGCAAGACCACTCTCTATTAAAAAAATCGGCATCGCGATTCGATCGGAATACTACCTCACCGTAATTCTAATACCTAGTACGCTCCACACTTATCGTATACAACATCACACAGGATAGTGTTTCAAACGAAAATCTGTCTAAAGTATGAACTTTTATACGTGTATATACCTGTATGGCCTTGTTGGCCAGCCGGGGTATCAGATTCTCCGAGTAGACCTGGTGCACGCTGAAGCTGGGCTGATCGACGGCGGCCTGTCTCCTGATCTCCTCCCACCTGTCCTCGCCGTACGACTGCCGGATGAACTCGGACATGTTTTCGAGTATGAGCCCGTACATCTTGTCGGCCGCGGATCGTTGGCAAATCCAATTGTGTTTTTTTTTTT
>JAPYYV010048402.1:0-10642 GCA_030522625.1 Copidosoma aretas
TCGTTGTTAACATTTTTATAAAAGGGGAGAACAACTATTGGTTTACGAGTGGTTGGATTATGTTGTATGTTAGGAAGTTTGTTGTGATTTTTTAAATAATAATAGGACAACCTTTTTTTAATAACGCCTTTAGTAAAAGTTGGAAAAGACCCCCTGCCTTGGTCTGATAAAGTGGGAGTTGTATATAGAATCATATGTGTCAATAAAAATGTAGATTATATTGGGTTATTTAGTAGTAATTTAATACTCATAGGAGCAAGATGATAGAGATGTCTTTAAGAGCCATCGTGGGAGTTATAATTTAGATTATTGTTAATAACGTAAGAACTAATACCAGGTTACCCAGAGCGCTGTCTTTCCTCGCGTTTTAATTAATAACATTATTATACGTAAAATGAGGACTAATACCAGCTAACCCGGAGCACTCAATTTTACGCCTTTGAATTAATAATATTCTCATCAATAACATAAGAGCTATCCTTATGCCAAATACCTGTAGAAAATCTATAGACAATAACCTGCAGAATTTCGAACAAGTAATCGTGAGGCTTCTGCAGGCTTTCTGCTGATCAGAGCTGCAGGAATAACATGCAAGATCTCTGCATGGCTTATGCCGGGAATTACTGTGGATGATACGCTGACGGTATATAATATCTCATAAGTAGTCCCTGCAGGCTTTCTACAGGTTAGACCTGCAGGTATCACATGCAGGATTTCTGCATGTCTTTTGTAGATAATTATTATTTATATTTGTCACGGAACAGAAGAAATTAATTTTTGAGTACTTCAAATCAGTGGATCAAAGAGATTGCCTGCAATCTTTTGCATTCAATCTGCCGGGTCTGAAAGGCTAGTATGTTTCAAGTTAGTTCCATAGCGTAAGACTGATACACGCTTTAGATAGACATTGATAAAGAGATATGTTTCGGGCATAGTTTTTAATATTGTGGCTCCCAATAAACATTACTCGTATTTGCTACGTGGCAAACACGTGTTTTTGGACACCAGAACACGAGTTTAAAAAGGTGACAAACTCATGTATGCCACGTGTTTGCCACGTTGAAAATGTCCGCCTAGGTGTGAAACAACACGTGTTAGGATCGTGTTCAACTGGCTGAAATTACGTGTTAAATATATACGTGTTCTAGCATTGTACATTTTGGCAGCTATAAAACATTTATTAGTGCGCAAACAATTTATAAATAAATTTTTAAATAAGAATAAACACTATATATTAATAAAAAAAAAAAAAAGGTATTGCGGACATCGGGATTAGAACCTGGTCCGAAAAAGTTTGGAGTCAAGCGTCGTACCCACTTGGCAAGAGAGGATTCGACGGAAGTAGAATAAATTACGTCCATGTAAGGTACAACTGCTCCAACTGTTTGTCTCACGATTTTTCATTGCAATTGATTCTCAGTGAATTAAAACTGATTCAACAGCTTGCATTTGCATTATTTATTATTAAACGTATATTTTAAAACCTCGATTCTATTTCGTACCCAGTAACATATAGGTTATAGAATCTAGATTTCTGAAATAGATTTACAAAATCAGAAGTAAAACGATACTTATATCAAATGCATGGTTCTTATACTATGTTATAGAAATATTGTTTTTCTTTAAGAATTACGAAATACAAAATCACTCTTTACAAAATGTAAACATCGAAAAGTACACTTCATAAAGTGTTCATTTAGAAAATTCCCTATTTAATAAGACCTAAACAATTAAAAGGCTGGAGGCCGATAAATACGTGGAACATCTTATCATATCAATTTACACGATCTCGTTGCTTAACCGTATGTCTTTTGGCTCCAAACACAAAGATCGTGGGGTCGTATCACCCAGATTAAATTTTTTTTTTTCGCGACTTTCGATTGGTGTGGATTCCTTTTCCTTTACTCACATTTTCCGTTTGGTAAAATTACCTCTTTACTTAGAAAAATACTATAAAATAATTTTTCTTGCGCGAACTATTTAATAAACGAGCTGACCCTCATTTTTGTTTTTCACTAACCTCTTCAGTTTATCATAATAATAAGAAGTTTCGATATTTAAAAGTTTATTATTAATTGTCAATAGCAGAATAAAAGTAATTGAGATTAAGTCTCATTTAATTTACATATGAATAAGAGAACTCACTTGACCCTAGTATTGGAGACCAATAGAAACCAATAAAAAATTTCATCAAAACCAATAAGAATTTTCTATCGGTTTCTTATCGGTTTTTGCACCCGTAAAACCATAAATAAATCAACAACTTTAGGTTCTACCATCCTGATGGCAACACTAACACTGAGGGACTAAAAATCATGCCAGCGCTTTAGAGGGACAAAAATAGTAGAATAGTGATTTATCTTTCACAGAAATAGTGACTTAATAGTGACTTTTTCCCAACCAATTTAGGAACTATTCAGAAAGCTGGTTCTGTTGTCTTTGACATTTAGAGCTCATCTGCAGAATTTCAATGAGAAATTTGTCGGATATGTAAAGTAATTAAAGAAGATAACTGCTATATCGAAGAGATAATACTATTCATTAAGATTAAAGTAGATTGTTCTTTAAACATTACGGCCAGTACTCTAAACTCAAAAAAAAAAAATATTATGTTTTGTATTTAGGTTTGAAAAATATCACAATTTAAAGTCATAAATACTAAAAATTAAGGAATATCGTTCATTACAAAAGGCCATTATTTGCAATAAATGATAAAATTTCTTGATAAGATTTGATAACAGATTATATAATACGAAATAAAAATACTTGACGCATCTAAAAAAAAAATATCTCAATATAACTATAATATAACATAAGTGTATGCTGACAACTTTCTAAAAAGTCACTTGAAATACAGACTTTTCGGTTTTTGTTAAATTTTAATTTTTCGAAGCTTATTTCGTTCCTTAAATGATTGCAAACAATTTTACCGATTTGAATTTTTTAATCTTTTAGTGTGCAAAAAAGCTAGCTCCAATTGTTGTTAGTTTCTAATCGTTTGGGGACAAACAAGTAAACCTAATTTTTAAACACTTATTATTTTGAAAAATTTAGATCGTTGAGGTTGTCGGCGATAGTTCAAAGAAAATAATAACTTTTAAAAAATTAAAATCGAAAAAAAAAAGTCTCTATGTTTTAACTAATTTTTTAGAAAATTCTCAGTATAGACTCATGTTATACTGCAATTTCAATAAAATAATATTTTTCTGAAATATCAACTACCCTAATGTCGTATTAGGTTATCTGTTCGTTCTTAAATGTCATTGTCTTATGAAACTAGCAGGGAGTTCACAGCAGAAAGATGGTAAAATTATATTTCTTAATTTCGCCTATAAAACTAGCTTTTAAAGAGATCATTGCTGTGAATTATCTGCATTGAAAATTTGTTATATTTTTTAATGGGTCCTACAAAATTTTAGAAGAAAGAGATTTCAGTTAAAAAGATCACTAAAACCAGGCATATTCTGGGTAAGCAGACTTTCCACAGTAAAAAGAAATGCAAGAAAGTTCCATGGCTAAATTTAGCGCAAGATTGTGAGTATTATCATGGAATATGTATTAAAAAAATAATTTTTTTATAACTAAGTTAATTTTCTGGTGGCACTGTTTCCAAAGGAACTCCTATAAATGATTTTTGCTAGTTTTTTGCATATAAAAAGAATTCTAGAGATGTTTATTCTTAATAATTTTGAAATTCATTCGGAAAAGGATAGAGAATCATTTCGAATTATTTTTAGAGATTTAACAGTGCTAAATTTTTAATTAGACTAGGCCTGAGCCTACTATTAAGGCGCACTTAGAGACGCACGTGAATTTGTGAAATAGATATGTACAAAAATAAATAGTCATGTAGATAAGATAAAAATATTTCAACAATTCCTGCTTACGAAAATATAACAATGTGATATTATAACTCACCAAATACATCAGCTTGGTCTTAGGGTTGGTATTCCTATTTATTCTTCTGTTACTTATATAATTTATAAAAAAACATTTTTCTTTGAATAAAAAAACAATACTTTTACTTATAAAGTCTAAACAATTGGCCCCTAATGTCACGGTTAATGGTAAGATAAGGATTTTCATACACGTACATATTAATTATGAGCATCACATCGTTTACTAACAAAAATAAAATATTTACAGACAATAATACAGCGAGAATTTTTATAAAATTCCATGTTCTAATAAATTTTCTCCTGATTTGGATAAAATTTTTCTTTGTTATTCTAAACATAAAAAGTGTCTAATTGTGACCGATGTGAGCAATAAGTCCCGTAGGTTCTAGCTATTAGAAATAATTATTTTTGTACAAAAAAACCGTAAAACTCCACTTTGTCCAGAGTCGGTTTGGGCATAGTCTAATTAGAAATTTAGCCCAGTTCAATCCTTAAAAATTTTTTTAAATGATTTTCCATCATATTCTTAATAAGTTTTTTAATTCATAAACATTCAACATCTCTAGAATTGTTTTTGTACGTTATAAGAAACAAGCGGAAATCATTATCAGTGCGTTTTAACGTGGCTCATCACGCATATGTAGCACATATTTTAAATATTTTATTATGAATAGCTGGTGCTAAATATCATGGGATCTTTTTCATAAAAGTTTGTTGTTAAATGTTTCAGATACCAAAGCTTGAAAAAAATAGAATAAATTACTAAAATCTTTCCCAATTTACATCTGATTCTTAATTGTTTGGGCATATTTTCTTCCTTGAACAAATTCATTGGGAGTCATCAGGAAAAAAATTGCAAAAACTGGTATAGCTTGCCCAGAAAATTTAGTTGTTTATATATACATACGAAAAATAAGTGAACAATGAAAATTTCTGGTAAACGTAAGTAAGTTCGTGTAATTTTTTCTGAGATGACTCCCAATAGATTCGTTCAAGGAAAAGAATGAGCCCAAAGAATCGAAAATCAGATGTAAATTAAAAAACATTAAAGTAATTTATTGAATTTGTTTTCAAGCTTCGGTATCTACAAAATTTAAAAACAAAATTTAATGAAAAAAATCGCAATATATTTAGCACTAGCTACATTATTATCAGGTTAAGTAATACTTCTCATGACTTTTAATAAATGTTCAGAATAACATATTTAAAATATGTGCTATATATGAGTGATGAGACATCTTAAAAGTAGGCTTTTCTCCTCGCTTTTCTCTGACCTGCTGGTGGGGTGGTCAATAAAATAGTACCTGTAATATTTGCAGATCGGGAACTATTTTGTATCTGTTTCTAATGTAGGACTTTTAAAATCCGAAAATTTTGGATGCAAATAGTGGAAGTTTCCCTGGAATGACCCATTTGTATAACGTTTCGATTAGCACATGAAATATGTAGATTTTCGTAAAATTACATCCAAATAATATTTCAATTCTGCAAAGGAAATATGAAAATATAGGATACATGTACCCAAAGACAAACATCTAAATACCTATGAAATTACGCATTAACCAATCATTTGGCTATTTATTTCACAAAAACTTGTAAAGAAAAATTTCCAGAAGTCTAGCCACCAGACCGGCTCGTAAAACCTGAACATTTTTTTCTTCACCAAATTTTTTTTTTTTCTGATATCATATAAAAGAAAGATTATTGTTCGACACATTTATCATAGATATATAACGATCTAAATCAAAACAAGATCTCACACATCTTACATTGAAAGTGATTTAAAGTGGGACAAATTTATCTATATACCACGTGAGTTTACAGAAATGAGTTAGTTGACGTACAAATTTGTCCTCTTTTTCAAGCGGTACTTCTTTTTTAATTACCTCTGAGCTTTGAAATAGTGTCAATAGTGACCAAATCTCGAAAATAGTAAAAAAAGTGACACTATTTTAAAATAGTGACAATAGTGACTCACTGGCAACCCTGAATGTAATGCATCATATCTTGCAGACTCTTAGAAAACTATTCGTCATGGTGAATAATTATACACATCAGTTTAATATGTAGGCATTAAGAAACGTAATTTACCTACCTCGGGAACTTTTGCAACCCTGGTACATCCTCGGTAGGAAAAATCAGATTTGCCACTTGTGTGCATCCAACCAGGGGGTCCCAAGCGACGGTCCCTCGGGCGTTGCTTTGCAAGTGCCCTCGGGCCCAGGGACCACCCTGGACAGATGCGCATTTGTGACAAAAACTAATGCTTCCATTTGTTTTTGTGATGGTATTTGGAACAATTGGTTGGAAAGATCATTACTGTAAGTTATTTTTCTGCAAGAAATGTTGCAAGATAAATTGCAAAATCTATTGCATAATATTTTGCATGATTTCTTGCACAATTCAATGCAAATTATATTTCATAATTTAATGCACCATATCTGGCATTGATTCGCGTTGCAAGAATAGTTAAAAGTTTTCTTGCAATAAACATTAGAAAACTATTTGTCATGATAAATAATAATACGCATTTGTTTAATATGTAGGCATTAAGAAATGTAACCTTTTATTTGTTTTGGTGATAGTATTTGGTACAATTTTTCTAAAATATTAGTTCAAGATATTTTTTATGCAATAAATGTTACAAGATAAATTGCGAAAAGTATTGCAGGATGTTCTGTATGATTTCTTGCACAATTCAATGCAAATTTTATTTCATAATGTAATGCATCATATCTGGCATTGATTTTGCGTTGCAAGAATAGTTGCAAGTTTTCTTGCAATAAATATTAGAAAACTATTTGTTATGATAAATAACTATACACATCAGTTTAGTATGTAGGCATTAAGAAATGTAATTTTCCATTTGTTTTTGTTATAGTATTTTTAATAATTGTTCTGAAAGAGTATTAGTTTGCATTCGTTAATAGTTATTTACCTAAATTTATGGAGTTACTGGGATATAAAGTTGGAATCTATTGAACACCCTTAAAATATGAATAATTTTTCTGAAAACCAACCAGATTTTTAATAATTCAATTTCAATACTGTTACATGCAAGTCGGAACAACAAAGTATCCAATTTTTTTTTCCTCCTGTCCATTTAAGTACATTGGTCAAATAATAATATGTTAGATAATAATCCTTATCATATCGTAAGGGGTTACAAACAAACACATACACAAATAAAAAAATTTCTCACTTATTTTATGAAAACTATTGGACTACTTATTATTACTTAACAGTTCTGTTTAGGATGTTATAAGCAGAATAGTTGGTAATTTTCACTTATTAGTTGGTCGTCCAGGATCGGGTTAAAGGTTGTCAAATAACTCAACTCTTGGTGTTTAATTGAACTTCTTGTTTGTATTTCAATAAAGATGGGTACACTTACTACGACCGCTCGCCTCGCACGCTTGGCTAAGAAGAATTCAAATGCTCGGTCTCGCATCGCATCGAGCCTAACGTATAATAAAAAGTAAGGTAAAATAGGAAACAATCGTTAGCCTTCATACATAGAAAAGGGCGCGCAATACAAAGTACATATTCAAATATCATTAACAAATCACGCCGTCAATCCTTAACAAGTTCAGTCGCATGAAAAAAAGTTACTAATCAGTTTTGACCGTATTTACCAGCGGAAATATACAATATTTATTCAAGTATTAGATTTAAATGCATTTATTTTTTATATCAGTGACATAAGAACAGTGAATATTGTTAGTTTCTTTTACTACATAAGATTAAACATCTGATGAAAACTCCTTACTTTTACAGATTCTTCATCTTCACAAGGACTCATTTTTGTCCCGAGAATAACAAATTTGCTTGTACTTGATTTAGTTATTATACAAAGAAGATGTGTTACTGTCATTATTGTGTTATCATGAGTTCACATGAATTAAGATATGGTTTGTAATAAACCGGTTGTACGACGTACCCTTTACCTCAATGCTTTCTCGCAGCAATTGCTCGATAAGTAAATGTTTGAATGCTTGTTAAAATTATATTGTTTCCACTCCCAAAGACGGCTAAATTCTGTTCATATTCTATACAGTTTTTAACGTGACATGCATTCATTAAACTTATATAGTAAAAGACAGTTTTTGTATTACAATCTTTGTTATTAAAAACATTAGCGTTGTTTCTCAGATACCTTAACCTCCAATATGCTTTACAAATCTGGTCGGGAACATACTTAGTGCCACTGAATAAATGTTTGCTAACAACATTAAAACCTTTAAATGGAAATGTCGACCAGGCCCACAAAGCTCCAATCGATGGACGTATTCTGGTAAGTGCGTTAGCAAATAACATTGAACTTAATGTACTCTCTTCCGTACAATTTTGGAATATCTGATACGAATTTATGTAAAGCTGATTTCGCATGAGAGAAATGTTCTGGAGTTATTTTTTCTCTCAGAAGCAAACTTAAACCAATTACAAACATATTCCAATGTTTCAAGTACTTGGTATTCAGCAATCGTATCAAACACGGTAGAGAGTAGTAAATCACAAAATTTTTAAACTCGCTGGCTTTCAATTTGTTAGTTACTACTCGTGGTCTTCTCGTTATTTCGCATGAAACTTTCACTGACAATAATCGACTTTGAACTCTACGACTTTGGTTCCAAGGTAGTAAACTTTATCGGAGTTTTTAGAATCAAACCAAGCCGCAGAAAATAATTTTGCCACTCCTAGCCCATGTAAAAAAGATATGTTCAGACTATGCTTGGACTATGCATAGACTATGTCCAGAATTGAGTAAGCATAATCAATACATAATCAATAAATGATCCATACATAATCCATGCATAATCAGTACATAATCAATACATAAAATTGAAATTATTTTGACAATAAAACATTCTTAATTTAATATCTTGGACCCCGACAAATAGCTTCCTACTTATAATTGAAGTGTCTAGGTGCATAACACCGCTGGAGATGGTGTCCATGGACATCCTGCAGGAAATGCGTTCCAGGAAGTTGGGGGTCAAATGGCTTTCTACCATTTATTTTAAGGGTATAAGACACGTGCGCTTCAGGAAGATTGGGCTGAAATAGATTCCCACGTTAAATTAAAGAGTCCAGGTGTACAGCATAGCTGGAGATAGCGTCCAGGAAGTGAGCTCCAGGAAGTTTTGGGAAAAATGGCTTTCTACCCTTTATTTCAAGGGTATAAGACGTGTGCTTCAGGGAGTTTGGGCTGAAATAGGCTCCTACGTTTAATTAAAGAGTCCAGATGTATAGCACCGCCGAAGATGTTGTCCAGGAAGAGCGCTCCAGGAAGTTCGGGGTCAAATGGCTTTCTACCATTCATTTTAAGGGTATAAGACGTGCGCTTTAGAGAGTTGGGGGTGAAATAGATTCCCACGAAGAGTCCAGGTGTACAGCATCGCTGGAGATGGCGTCCAGCAAGTGCACTCCGGGAAGTTTTGGGAACAATGGCTTTCTACCCTTTATTTTAAGTGTATAGGACGTGTGCTTCAGGGAGTTTAGGCTGAAATAGATTCACACGTTAAATTAAAGAGTCCAGGTGTACAGCATAGCTGGAGATGGCGTCCAGGAAGTGCGCTCCAGGAAATTTTGGGAAAAATGGCTTTCTACCATTTATTTGAAGGGTATAAGACGTGCGCTTCAGGGAGGTTGGGCTGAAATAGATTCCCACGTTAAATTATAGAGTCTAGGTGCATAGCACTTCTGGAGATGGTGTCCAGAAAGTGCGCTCCAGGAAGTTGGGGGTCGAATAGTTTTCTATTCTCAATTTTATGGGTCCAAGACGTGCGCTCCAGGACGTTTGGTAAAAAATGGCTTCCTATACTCAATTTTAAGGGTCTAAGACGTGCGCTCCAAGAAGTTTGGTGAAAAATGGCTTTCTACCCTTTATTTTAAGGGTCTAAGACGTGCGCTTCAGGAAGTTTGGGCTGAAATAGCTTCCTACGTTTAATTAAAGAGTCTTGGTGCAAAGTATCGCCGGAGATGGTGTCCAGGTCATACGCTCCAGGAAGTTGAGGGTAAAAAAATAGGCTTTTTTAAAAACAATTGTATGCTTAAGGATTTTAGTATTCTTACAAGTTTTTATCGAACATATTGGGTGGTAAACAAATATAACCGTGTACAAACAAAACTTTGTCTTCAATAATACTTAATGGAATAATTATACAGTCATACGTTTGGCGTACAGGTAATATTTTATCGCATAAATCAATTCTCACTCGTGGATGAATTATTTTAATTACAGATACATCACGAACATAGTCCCTTATAAATGCATGAATGATATCATTAGCTTTAAAAAAAATTCAATTTTTCCGTTTTTTTTTTGCTTATTCCAATAAACTATAGAATTGTCTCTCTTTTTTTGTCTCTTACATAGATTTGAAGTATGTACTTTTTTCCCGATCTTGCTCTTAAATAAACTTTTATTTTATTTCCTTTAAGTTATAAATTTTTAAAAGAATTATTGTTGTAAGTTCAGGATTGAACTAGCTTTAATGTACATATTTTTATGTGATTCTAATTTTATTCTTATCGCTTGTACTTTTACTTCCTTTACTTAAATTCTAAGAATTCAGTGCTCAGAGTGTCAGTGTTATTGTTATGATGCCTTCGAAGCCAAAGACTTGCCGAGCGAGAAAGTTTCTTATAGCTTCTCGAATATTCTCGAATAATACCTTGCTGTACATAGCATAAGTTTATTTCTGCTTTCTCTTCGACTTCTAATGTAAGAACTTATAAAT
>JAPYYV010048553.1:0-10835 GCA_030522625.1 Copidosoma aretas
GTGTCCCCATCTCAAATTTGCCCATAAACGCTCTTCCCAGTTAAAAATTAAGGTTTTTTGCCGGACTTGCGCATACACGTTATGAACTACGGTCAATACTGATTAAATTTGTACTGTAGTTGAATTGATTATCAACCAATAAGTGTAAGTAATCAGTGCATACATTTTGTCCCCGGATTTGCCCAAAAAACGTTGCACGAGAACAAATCGATTTGAAAAACGCGGTATTTACTTACGCACGGCCATCCAACGGTCAAATTTCAAAGCACATATCTTAAGTAAACAAACGCAACCGCTAGTACCGTTCGAAATCCTGATCTCGCAGGTATATGAGCATTTGATTTTTCGTTTTTTGTCACGTACACAAACTTCGGTCAGTTCCCGGATCACCTTGTCCCACCACCACTACCCGATCAGAAATAGATCCTACGGGGAATCTAAGGACCATCATGGTAGCCATGAAGTGATTATATGGCCAATGTATGTCGCCTTTAAGGCTCCATTAATGTCTGTTACCAGGCGAATGTATGGCCTATGTATGGGGACCATATGCTTCATGGAACTTATGGTGCCCGTACCTGGTCCATAAAGATGAAAAACCTAACCCCAAAATCTGAAGATATATTTGTACTTATTGTTTACCTATTTTGCATGTCATTACACATCAATCAAATTAACTGGATGATGTGGGTAAATAAATTAAAATGTATATTACAAAATTATTGATCATTATCTATGAACATTGTATTTACAGAATTATACAACTTAGCAATATAAGGAAATTTTTTGATACGAAATATATAAATAAGTATTTCAGTCATCACTTATAGGTACATTGAATTAAGGCTTCATTATATTTTCGTCCTTGTCTTGAAGAAATTTTTTTTTGTATCTATTTTCTCGTCCGCCATCCCAATCAACACAATTATTAATAATTTATCCAAGTACTTGTTTCATGAGTTTGTGATTTTCTATTTGCCCTTTAGTAAGTTGTGCGTAGCAGTTGAGCATAATATCTACAGAAATAATGCAATTGTTTAGAAAGAAATCAAATATGCTAATAGACATAAGTACGTACCATTAATACATGTAAAAAAATCAGTCGTGGACATAACAGGTTTATTTCCACTGGCCTGCTGAGCCGTGTAAAAGATCAGAACTTCTTTACCAAGTATGCTTTTTAAAATACAAGTAAGATTATCCTTAGCAGAATTTTTTATATTAGTACTGGATATAACAAATAGTTTCTGAAAAAAATTGTTACCTAACTTACAAATTCCATAGTTTTATGAGTAAAAATGTAATATAATAATAAGCTTTACTTACCAAATCATCGCTAGGCTTAGATTCATTTTTGATCCTGTTATGAAACATAACAATATCTTGTAAAGGATCGGAAAAGAGCAAAGAGCAGTCGTACTTTTCAATAATATCTTGCAAAGTAACAATATTTTTACATTCTACGTTTAATTTTTCTTGAATGCTGGTTTCAATGCTGGAGACTTTCATAGACAAATCTAATATTTTTGTGTCAAGGTCACTCAATTTTTTGATAACAGTATCCATAAAACCTAAAACTCAGTTTTAATATTATCATCTTCAAACAATAAGAAAAATGTTTCATCAAACTACCCAGAGATGAAAAAACTCAACTTACATTTCATTCTAGCATTGAGGACTTTCGTGACAGCATCCTGAATAACTAAACATAAAAAAAATATTATGAATTATTTCCTGTCAAATTCACATACCTCATCAGTTTTAATTTCATCGATTACCTTTGATTATCGTGTCTTTGCTTACAGTGTCCACTCAAATTATTGATGTAGCACAAATTATAAACTGATTAATGCAAAGAGCCAATAATAATCAAGTAAAGATACTTTATCTGTACATGTTTGCTGCAGACTACTTGCATCATCTCTTATTGCAGAAGCTAGGTTTTCCAGTAACGTCAGATCACTCCTGTAATTGTGACAATCGGCTTTTGATCTGGGCTGGCATTTTAGGATTCTTCATTAAGTTATTCTTCATTAAGTTATCTTGTATCTTCATTGCTTCATCATATGAGTCTGACAAGAATCGAATGAATAAAAAAATAATAGAGTTACAGTAACAAGAAATATGGATGAATACCTGAATGGCCAACTACGATGCACTTGTGTGCAGTCCATAACTCTGGAACTGGTGCGTTCGTCTTTATTAAGTCAGTGATCAATGTTGTATCGTCTGAAGTGTACGGTGGATCTAAGTATTTTACACGACAATCCTTGGATGTCGGATTAAATACTGCGTACTTGACTGGCACAACAACATAATTGCCATCAAGCTCTATAAATTTAGAATCTTGAAATTGAATGACAACGTAATCGTTTGAAGAAACTCGAATTTCCATCTAAAAATAAGTTTTCAGATTGTACTGTGGCTAAGCATAAATAATAGTTTGTCCATATAAACGTTTACGTTTTTCAAACAACATTGAAAACACAGAAAAAAAATTGTATAACCTACAAACGTACGATAGCAAAGTTAATTGTTTACTAACGATCATTTACCTTTATTTGGATGGTTAATCTTGCGCGTAAGCTGTCTCGTGCTATTAACTGATCAATTGGCTGTCTACTACTGACACTTGTTTAAGTTGTTGATGCTCACAGCCCAGTTCCGGTGTAAATATATTTAGGCACAATGTATATTTACATGTATACAGGGAGCAGGCGATAGTATTTTAACATGATATTAGAGGGAGTTTATACGAAATTCACGGATTTTATTTTTTTACCTACATGTGTAAAAGAGGCACAACATATAGTTCTTCTTTATCAAATGGTACCTCAAATATATTCATAAGTACCATTTTACATTTAAAATCATGTACTGTAGCATCAACACACTCATGTTTTTGTACATTTTTAAAGAACCTGACTGTACTGGTTGACTACAAGCATTGTCAATTTTCTGAAGTTTTTTTCCCTTCAAAATCAGTGTATTTATATCACTATCTACAACACAATGAAACTCTTGTATGTTCATAATTATTCCATTTTTCAGCAAAACAGTATTGTTGGGTTTTTGTATACTTAACACACTGTCATAATATTTTATACGTTTATTGCTTCCTCATAGAGAAAGTTTTGTATCGGTAAACAAAATTTTTTCTAGAAATATGTTAGAAATGTTTCATATAGTGTTTAAAATGAAAAATACCATTTTTAGAAAAAATCTGTCAGTCTGTCTGTCTGTGTGTGTATGTATGTATGTATGTATGTATGTATGTATGTATGTATGTATGTATGTATGTATGTATGTATGTATGTATGTATGTATGTATGTATGTATTGTGTGTGTGTGTGTGTGTGTGTGTGTGTAATCAGTCATATCTCAGGAACCAAACGGTCGATTTAAATTATTTGGGGCTTAAAATTTCTGTTTTAACCTCCTTTTGGCGGCTCGGAAAAAAAATTTAAGTTTTATACCTTATTAAGGTTTTTATAACGACTTTTATGGTCAAAAAACAGGTTTTTCACTTCGTTAAGGGCCAAAAAAATTTAATTCGAATTTCTAAATGGTAATATTCGATAGAGCTTTAGAATAACTCTATTTTCCATTTTAAATCATTTTGATAAAATATTTTGTATAGTTCTTATTAAAGAAATACTGAGATTTTTGTGGAAAATCACTCATATCTTAAAAATCTTTCGAGTGATTTCGATGATTCAAGGCTTAAAATATTTGTTGTTATGTCCTTGTATTAATTCCAAAAAAAATTTAAGTTTCATATACCTTATTAAGATTTTTGTAACGATTTTTAGGGTAAAAAAACAGGTTTTTTACTTATTTAAGGGTGAAAAAAATTGAATTCAAATTTTCAAAGAGTAACATCTGATAGAGCTTTAAAATAGCTTTATTTTCCAATATAAATTATTTCGATAACATATTTTGTTTGGTTTTCATTAAATAAATACTGAGATTTTTGTGATAAATCACTCATATCTTAGAAACCTTTCGAGTGATTTTGATGATTCAAGGCTGAAAATATTTGTTTTTATATCGTTGTAATTATTCCAAAACAAATTTAGTTTCATACATCATTAAGGTTGTTTAACGATTTTTTATGTCCAATAAGCGGTTTCTTGCTACTTTCAGAGTGAAAAACTTAAAAATGCTTGAATAGTGGTATCTCATATTAGAACACATCCATTGTAGACTAAAAAATTTTTTTTTACCTTATGCCGTTTTTTCGTATTTAAGAGAATCTATTTTTTTTTTGAATCAGTGATTTTTACATTTGCAATAAAAATATTGGCGAACAGGGAGAATACGTAATTAGACGCGTCGGTCGAAGAAAAACTTGTAACGGTACATTGCCATTTATTTTAGCATTGAAAAGTACCGTTATTAGATTTTCTTCGTCCGAGGGGTCCAATTAAAACTTTTATTTTCCATCAGTCTATTTTTTTGAAATTTGTATGTTTTATTTTGACTATAACAAACTAAGATGTGCATCTTAGAAACCCTCCAAATGATTTATGTTACTTATTTACTGAAGCTGCCTATAAAAAATTTGAGTTGTATTTCTTGTTAAGGATTTTATAACGATTTTCATGGTAAAAGAACGATTTTTTACACTTTTAAGGGTTAAGTAATCTATTTTCAAGTTGTAAATATAAACTTTGCAATAGATACCAATGAATCTTGCCTCGATAGAGTTCTTTAAGTACTATCTTGCTGGATAATTCTCTGTATTTATTAAAAACAGCTGTATACATAGTTATTAGTCAAAATAAGATTGCTGGTAAGGTAGAAACTGTTGCTGATAAATTTTTATTTTTTAAACTCTATATTTATACAAAGTATGAGAAGACTCACGTTCGTAACTTTATTTTACAATGTAGAGCATAAAAATTGCTTATTTTGACATTTTAAATAATTTTATTATTTTGTTTGATTTTTTTTTTAGGTAAATAATAGCAGAATAATGTTGTTGAGGAAGCTTTGTGCTAATTTATCTGCAGCGGTTTTTACTTTGTTATGTCTTAATTTTACACTACTTAATATTTTAATATTTTTACAGCCTGATCTATTAATTAAATGCTTGTCAGTTAAGTAATCGCCCTCTATCTTTCTCGATAATGGTTCTAAAGGTTTGTATCCACTTTTGAGTGCATGGAAAAGGTCTGAGAGCTTATTTTCAAAAGGAAATGCACTAAGATCATCTAAACAGACTTTTTTCACTCTCACGTCATCGGTTATATCGGCGCCCCGGAGGAAGAAAAGCTTAGCTCAAAAGGCCGGAGGAAGACTAGCTTTACTGACTGCATTCGGAGGAAGACTAGCTTTGCTAACCTTGTTTGGAGGAAGAAGCTTTGCCTACCTTGTTCGAAGGAAGACTAGTTTTGCTCAGCGCAGTCAAACGTAAGCTATAGCACTACTTGCCAAACTCGGAGGAAGACAAGCTTTGCTCACGGAGCTCGGAGGAAAACTAGCTTTGCAAAACGCTTCTGATTGTTTCATAAATACTTTTATACATACATATAAATTATGAATTAAATTAATAAAAAATTATAGATTCATATATTATAGTAATATTTGTGCGTACGTGATTAGTTCCATCATTATGTATTTTTTTGCATTTATACAGAATATGACATGGTGAAATATTGTTGATAAAAAAGTGTCTGCACTATAATAAAATTTGTGTAAAAATTAAGCGCTGAGTGCAAGCAGTTGCGTAATAATGTACTGGAGTATTGTAATGTCGAGGGTATAGGAAGTAATTAAAACTATATAATTTTTGCTATGATCTCGAGACTGTTCTCAGCCAGAACGTCAATTTATTCGTAAAATAATTTATGTCAAAAACAGCAAAAGAAATTAACGGAAATCTTAACAGATATTCTAAAAATCAATCAAATAAATTATAAATATGCTCTAGTGAAATAAATTGGAAATATATTACTTTTATTATAAAAATTTCGATAATGAGGATCAGAAAATATTAAAGAATATTATATACACAAGATCTTCTATTTCTGAAAAAGAAGTGTTATTATCACCAATATGTGTGCTGTATAATACTTTTTATAATTTTAAAGACGGAAATTCTATTTCATATTCCGGGTTCATTTGAATAAATAAATAAAAAAGTTGTCCTATATTATGATAAAAATTTCAGTTGGTATACTACACAGTTATTGAGCATTGGAATTGCCATACTTGGTATTGGAATAACAATAATAATAAGAATAATAATATTAAGAATAATAATAATAATAGCGATATTAACTATGACAGCAACAATAATAATGATGTTAATAATATTTACAATAAAATCAATTTGTTAATAATACATAAGAAATGATTAGGACAAGTAAAAGTTACGTTTAGAATTGATTGAGTAAAATTACTCTTATGAATGCAGTGAGTTAAGCTAGTCTTCCTACGAGCGCAGGGAGCAAAGCTTGTCTTCCTCCGAGTTTGGCAAGTAGTGCTATAGCTTACGTTTGACTGCGATGAGCAAAGCTAGTCTTCCTCCGAGCGCCGTGAGCAAAGCTAGTCTTTCTCCGACCTCGTGAGCTAAGCTTTTCTTCCTCCAAACAAGGTTAGCAAAGCTAGTCTTCCTCCGGCCTTATGAGCTAAGCTTTTTTTCCTCCTGGGCGCCGGTATGTTCTCATCGTATACATCTGCCGCCGATTCCACAAATTGTTCCAAGTATGCATGATTGATATCTTGTAAACACTCAAAATACTAATTTTGTCTAATTTTGTTCCAGGGCATGTTGTCCAATACTCTAAAAGTTTTTTCATAACGCCCAGACATCCCAAGTGCATGAAGTCCAAGCTAAAATCATAAATCATATCTATTTTTGGCTGTATAAGTATTAGAGGAGAATCTCCAGTGTGATGAGAAGGGTCTGCCTTTTTTCTAAATGAATCATCAGTTCTCTTGGTTGCTACAGTGCAAGAAAATAAAGTTCTATTATGTTTCCTGTAACCGATATCAGTGCACCTTTCACAGCTATTAAAACCAGTGTGACCTTTTGTTAATTTTACATAAGCACGAGCGGGACGATCGCATATGAAACACATAAGTTTAACATGAAAAAATTGTCCTTTAATAATTATTCCATTCAACAATAAATAACATAGTTCATTTATGAATTTTTTGTATTACAAGTCACGTGACTTCGGTTTTCCCTTACCACAGTAAACAGCAACCACAAATGGCTTGTATACACAAGGTTTTGTGTAGACTCTTCCTGATATAGGCCAAAATTCTAATGTGCTTGATTTGAAGGGTGAAAATCTATCGTAGTTAAATTGCAGGTGTAATACAGCATCACAGTGAAAAGAAGGATCCACTATATTCATTAAAGCTTCTGCTATTCCACAATACATAAATCTTGAAGTATCCGTTTCATCATTACAATCAAATTTTTCCACTTTATATTTCAATGTTTTTTTTGTTTTTTTTTTCAATAAAGTTTTGTGAGAAAGTGGTAAATTGGGCTTAAATCTATGGAACTTCTTCAGCAAAAATCTATGTGACCATATGGTGTGTTTAGTTCTTGTGCATATTTAATCAATGTTTGTGCAATAAAACTATTTATAGTACACGTGCACGGAATATGCCTTAATGCGCACGCATTCTATGTCGGTAAAGTGGAGAAATGTGCACGGAGTGCGACAAAGTCAGCTGGAGTGCGCAGTTATTGTCGACATCGCCACTCACCAAACGAAAAAGCGCCAAAAATTGCCAACTTTAAATTAAAAATCGCCAAAAAAATCGCCAACTACTGAAGAATAAATAAATGCATATCACTGCATAATACGAAGGATAGAAATTTATTGAATTATTACAAGAACGTCAAATTAAATTTAATATGAATGTTTTATTATTTATTTGACTGTCACAAAAAATATTCAATATATATAACATAATTTTTAATATTTACTTATATTAAATTAAGTTAATAATAACAATTCTCTTTACTACAATGTAATTAATACTATTCCTAATATGATGATTTATAACAAGGTGTTTTTAATATCAAACAGTATGTTTTTATCAACAAAACAGTATGAAAATAATTTATTTTTACATATTACATACTTATATAGTTTCACAAGTAAACTTCTGCCATGCTTATGTACGGTAACTCGATGCTATCTAACATATCGATTACTTTAAGCTCTGATATAGCTCCTTAATCGTCTTTTTGAGGATAGCTATTTGTAGCATGAACAACTTTATAATTAAAACATTTCAACATTTGTTCTGAAGGAATTAAATTAGTACAGCAGGTCTTATTTACATAAAAACGCATCCTAATTCTCAATGTTGTATCCAACATTGGCAATAGCAGTTTATTTCTTAGTTTTGTTTTAACAGCGTTCATAATAGAAAAAATCCTTTCCACCACCGCATTACTTGAAGGAAAAGCAAGTAAAGTTATTACATACTGCGCTAACTCTCTGAATACATACTGTCCACCAGCATTTTTGAATGAATAGACTTGAGGCCAAAAAGTGCTACTGCTTTTAAAGTTTTTGCAACCAATATCGTTTGCCCAGTCGACTGTAAGCATCTTGTTCCACTGATTTTCCATTTTACTGAAGTCTTCGCACGATGCAAAAGTATCCAAAAATGGTAAATCAGAAAACTTTGGCTGCATTGTTTGAGATAAACATTTAGATGGAGCAAAAAATTTCAAGTTTTTAAACAATGATAAACTTGATGGCAAGCGCTTTGATAATTCATTTAACAAGCTTTTGATAAAACAAAATGCTCTCGTTTCTACATCTAATCTTTGTTCTTTGCTAATGTTTATTTTCTCTAAGGCTTTGTAATAGTCGATACCAAAATTGCATTCTTTTATTGGTAAAAAAGAATCAGAAGATTCCAAATTTTTTAAAACATCTTCTACCTCTTTTTGCATAAGATTAGGATTACAAATTTTTCTTGCTAATGATAAAATAAAATCTTTAAGATCGTCGTATGCTTTTCCTAAATCTACGTCATTGCTCTGGAAAGTAGCGTTTATATAATTTAACTTGCCAAGAATAGGTTTGATGATTAATAAATACAAATACGTACAGTTATCGCTCAATACGTTGTCAAGGTACCGAGCCTTTTGATCCTTCTCTGTAATTACAAACATGCGGAAAAACGTTTGAAGTACAGAGTAATGCTGAAGAATAACTTTGACTACGTTGTATCTCGCCAGCCAACGTGTATCTGATAGGCGAACAAAATTTCGATAGGTTGAAAGTGAGTTTTTCCGATTACTAAAGTCTGATTCACTAGTATTATATGCATTCTCAGCTTCTGAATTTTCTACAATAGGTTCTTGAACAGTAGAAGAAATTGATTCCCAAATATCGCGATACTTTTGTTTTCGTTTTGGACTTTTATGAAACCAAATATATTCCTCTTGACAAAGATACTCTACTTGTGCAGGAAAATGCTCGGCAGAAGCTGAGGCAGCATTATTAAGAGATTGGCATATGCATCGAACCAATTGGATGTTTGGGGAAGTGTCTTTCAACATTGTACATACAGATCTATTTTTTCCGCAAAGATTAGTTCCACCGTCCGTACCTAAGGCAACGCAATTCTCTAATTTCAGCCCTATTTTATTGCAATACTCAAGAATCGCGTTGTGTAAGGATAGAGCATCGGCTTGACTGACTTGTATCATACCTAAATAATCTGTTAATAACTTATTTTGTTTCTTACTAAAATATTTCACGCATAAACATAAAAACTTTACTTGACTGACATCTGTACTTTCGTCTACAATCAACGAAAAACTAGATGTGCCTATATCATAAACCAAGTCTGTGAGAAGATTGGGAGAAATAACATTTTTGATTAGCCCGGAACACTTTGTGCGATGTAAATTTAATTTTTGAAAATTTAAGTCAGTTAAGAGTTCAGATAAATGATCAACGCTACGGATACTAGAATGAGCCGCAATATAAGCTGCGAGTTTCAAGTCTCTAGTTTTTGTGTCTTGACTTCCATTACAAAATGTTGTGATTGTTGGTTGTTTCGGTAAATTTAGACTCGCAGCCATTTTCTTATGCTTATTTCTATTACTATGACTCTGCAAGTCAGTAGCGTGTGCTCTTAAGCTTTTTTTACAAACAGTACAGTAAGCTTGATTTTCAGAGTGACAGTCCGCGTTTTTAGTAAGCCACCCTGAAACATTAAGTATTGTCTATTGTAAAGTAAATCAATATAAATTCAAACATTGCAAGTTTAATACGTCTTTAAGTTAAAAATAGAAAAAATTCATATAAAATTACCTTTGCCCCAGGGCTCTTTTTCCCATGCACTATTGTAAATCCACTTTCGTAGTGGTTTCTTTACTGGACTAATCGTCTTTCTCTTTTTCGCGTTCATTGTAAACAGACTAAATTCTACAATGTACGATGCCAAAAGACACTTATCTCTATTCCGATCGCTTTAGTCAATATATCTGAACTTATAACACAACACAACGAGATATAAAATTGTTTTTAATTTTAAAACATTTAAGTATGTTCACAAACGCACTATATTTATTTAAAATACCTGTAGACTTAGAGATAAAATTATTCACGTCGCACTCGCACGTCAATAGCGTAAAGGTAAGTAACTTCGTGCTTTTATCGGCGTAAGCAACTCACTTTATCGGAGAACATACATAAACTGATTCATTGTATGAATTTGGACTCTAAACATTGGAACTCTATAGTAGATTACGATACAAGGCCAGAAAGTTGGATTTCCGGGCGTGCGATGGTTTGACGGCCGAGGCGAAGCCGAGGCCGTTAAATCGCACGCCAGTG
>JAPYYV010048690.1:0-10729 GCA_030522625.1 Copidosoma aretas
AAAGTATGCTAGCTGGTTTAGATATTTTGAAAATACATTTCAAAAAATTAAAAAGTTAACATGTTTGTAGTATAGGCCGCTAAAAATGAAATTTTTGTGTGATAAAATAACTAAATATGTAGACATTATTATTATCATACAATCTTTTATTTTATTACATTATACAGGTTGATATACGTTATTAAAAATTAATTTTTTTAAGTTTCAATTGTAAGATAAGTCAACTTACGAAACATAATCTTCTTGATCGCTCACTGCTCGGTATATATTACGTGTTCACTCGATGAGTAACTATATTACACTGTGAGCTTAGTCAGCCTGAGTGAGTCAGTGGTCAGTGACCTAGCTGAGCTGCGCGCTCTATACTGCGCAATGCGCTGCGCACCTCACCAAGTCACCAGATGCTTTGATGACAGTATGATCTAGTCATTCTTCGAGTGATCAACAACAGAGTAAGAAAGAAGGAGATTATGTTTCGTGAGTAGACTTACCTTTTACTTGAAACTTAAATTGAGTAGTTTTTAATAACATATATAATGTGATGGAATAATAAGTTGTATAATAATGTCTTCATATTCAGTTATTTCATCATATCATATATACACACAAATAGATCCAGGGTTAAAAATGTTGTTTAGTTGGTTTTTTTACACTTATTATTTGTAAAAATTGCACAAAATGTATGTACTTTTGTAAACAAAGTTTTTATACAAGATATGAGTACAATGGCTAGATAACACAAAATTTGTGTACTCTTAGTATGAAATTCGTGTGAAATATAATTTACACAAAACGTGTGCAGTCTGTGCAATTTCAAACATAATTTTTCCGTTTATATTTGACAAGATTTTGAATAGTGCGATTGTCTTATGCATTTAGTTCAGCACTGTTCAAAATCTGTTCATTATGTTTGAAATTGAACGGACTACACACGTTTTGTGTACATTACAGTACAACTATTTTGTGTGCGAAAGTACATCAATTTTTGCGTAGCTTTTACGAATAATAAGTGTGAAATAGCAAACTACGCGATTTTTAACTGCGTGCTGCGATAGATATTTCTCAAATCGCGTTTTACACCGTCGAACTTGTATCGAGCATTGATTTTTACTCTTCGATCCCGTTCCATCATTACATTGTATATTAATATGATTTCAACCACGGACTAAGCAGCCCATCGTAATATATATTATTATCATATGCCAATACGAGCCCTTTCGGTCAAATTACTCAAATTCCTTTTTTATTCCTGGTACATACGATTGCCACAGGATGTACGTGTATAATCGGACGAGGCTCGCAAGAATCCGGGGTATTAATATACAGTTCGCCGAACGCGAGCCCGAAATTTCCCCAATAACCCCCCGCTCGAACCCCCGATTCGAATCCGTGTAATGTCCGCGCAGCCCCCGGCGGATCATCATCTCATCCGCAGACGAACGCCAGACGGCCGATCCCTCCCTCGAGCGCGGGCCCCGCCTCCCCCGAATATCTCCGGCGACCGATCTCGGTAGGGGGGGGGGTCGATGATGATGATACACGCGCGCGCGATCGCCGATTTTTTCGCGATCGCTGGCAATTTCGGCGCGGCTGGAGAGGGTATACATATAATGCAAGCGCCGAATCTTAAGGCTCGGACGGGACGGCTTTTATGGGACAAGGCTGTTGCGCGGGAATTCGCGGGTGGAGGAGCTGGTTGGGGGAGAATAATACAGCCGCGCGTACCGCGGAGAGAGAGCACCTCCTCGCGCTTCGTTTCTCCTTCCTGCGCATATATATGCATACATAGGTACCAGCTGTGTATAGCCCTTGCAGCACGGTACATAGGTAGCCAGTGGGGGATCGCGAGTTTGTTCACCTCTTCTCGCGCGCGCGAGAGCTGCGGAGGATCGTGTTGTGGGGGGGGGGACCGACTCAGCTGTGCATGGCCACTGTACAAGGAAGACGAGGAGGAGGAGGAGGAGGAGGAGGGTGGATATGCATATATCCTTACCGCCGTCTCTATAACACAGATGCCCGTTCGAGTGGCTGTATCTATATATATGGGTACGTACCCATCATACGGATGCAGCCTATACGTGGTGTATATTATAAGTACGTATACTCGCGTGCAGAGCCGCGGTGAAGCGAGTGTCCGTATACACGTGCGTAAATGGTAAGTGAAACTACTTACGTGCTCTCTCGCGTCGCGTATTAACCAACTCAACCATAGATCTCGAGAGGGGGGGGGGGGCGGTTGCACCCTCTTGACCGAACACCGTGAGCTATCGCGCCCGCGGCTCTTAAAGTTATACATGGATATACTATATTTAGAGGTGTGTTTAACGCGATGCGCATCATGCATCTATATGGAGATTGGCGTGATGGTATGCAACGTGTGAATTTTGCGCAGGGAGTCATCTCCGCGTGTATACGAGCGCGCAGTTGCGGCAGGTTTTTTTTAGGCAGCTTTACGGATGATGCGGATTTTTTTACCGATCCGTCAAAAATTTACGCGTACGCGCCGGAATTGTGAGAAAAATTGGGAAGAATTGTCTACTCGTCGAGGTGGATTCCGATCGGCACCGGAAATAACTGGGATCCATTCAAATCTGTTGGACAAAAGAGAAGAAAACATAATCATTCGCTGTGTCGATCAAGTTTGGATTCAAACAAAAAAATGAACGATCCAACAAAAGTGCAGGGCTTGTCGAGGCATTTCATCAATTTCGTTCGTATAAATCGTTGTCATCGCCGCCTTTCCGTCAGAACCAGCACTTGTCTCGAAACCCAATCACCGACCGTATCCAATACAGTCGGGGATTCCTGTCGGATCAAATCGCACGACTTATGATACATTTATAATCGGCAAACGCCGTGGGAACGACCGCGGGCCATTGTAGAGCGGCACCCCATATTCTGCTGCACACCCACATCCGAGGACTTTTTGTGCATGTATGCCTACCAAGGCCGCGGGCCGAAAAATGCATCCGCTCGTTCTCGGAACGGAGCCGGAGGCAGGTCTGCGCGTTAAATTTGCGACCCTCCCGCGGCCGGGGATTTTCACCGCAGCTCGCGGGGGCTGTAAATGATCGCGCGCGGCGGAAACGAGCGACGACGCGGACTCGCGGGTGACGTCGCCGTATTGTTCGAGAGCCTCGCGATCTATGGCTCTCCCTCTCTCGGCGCTTGGATCTCGTTTTTTTGCAAAGAAACGAAAAAAAACAAAAAGACGAGGCACGGAACGTTCGAGAAAAGGGGGGGGGGGGGGGGAGGGGGCGGCCCCGGGCGGAGGAACCGCCGCGGGTCGGCTTTGTGCCTCCGCCCCTCCGGGGGCCGGGGGGGGGGATCGCGGCTCGCCTTTTGTCCTCGCCTCTTCTGGGGATCGGCGGAGCGGCACGAAGGAGCAGCGGCCACCGGTCGATCACTCTCCCGCGGGCGTCGTCGCATTGTTTCTCCCCATCCCGCTCGGCGGCTGCCGCGCCACCGCGGAAGGGAATAAAAGGTGTACGAGGAAACGAGGAATTATTCAACGCGCGCGGCGACTCGCGCGTATGAACAAACGCGCGGGTATGGATGCGACTGCGGTGACCGGAAAGTATGGGGACGAGATGAGGAAGAAAAAATCAACGCGTCTTTTGTCGCTCGGCGATCGTGTGCTGGGGAAGGGTGCAACGATGCGCGTGGCAGAGTCGCGCGCCGGGGATCGATCGAGCGGAGCTTCTCGTCGAACGATCGGTAATAATAGGCGTGCGCTGTGAATCCAACGCGGCTGAATCGTATTATTGTTGTCGGACGATTGCAATGGAAGGGCTGATGCGTGGAGTGCAAAACATATGTAATTATGCGTTGATTCTTACGCGACAGGATGTTTTGCGTCTCGTACGCGCGCTCTTTGCGCTTGTATTTTTTCACTGTCGAGCAAACATTGCAGGATTCGATGGAGTTGGTGAGTATTATCATTCGATTGTTATTTTTGAAACGTCCGTTTGTAAATACGGCATAGGAATTTCAACTGTGCACCATGTAAATTTACGCGTGCTTCAGCACGCTGATCCAAAATAAGAGTCACCGAGAACAGCTCTGCGATCGCGGAAACTAAGCCGGGCATTGCACTGCTGTTGGTTCAGACTCGATCGCCCGTTTGGAAAATCCATCAACATCCGCTGGCGCGAGACAAGTGCCGCCTCTCGAAAGAGATGGCAATAAGGCCGATCGTACATGAAACATTATTCCCGTGCTGTTCTTCCTCCGCTCGGTACACCAGACAGCCCTCGAGCGTCTGCAATCTCGAGTACCTTTACCAGCCCAGCATCCACGAGAGATATAAGAGAGCCCAGAAAAATCGGCGCATGCACAGCGTGTATTGGCGGACGGGCAGAAAAAGGGGGTCAGTTCAAAGAGAACGGAGCGACTTATTCGACAGGGACACCACGTACGGCGGCGGAAAAGAAAAATAAAGAAGCCTCGCCTTCCGGGCCGCATCGGGGGGGAGCTCGCGAAGACAACGTCCAAAGTGGCCGATCTGCCGCGGGAACGAGCCAACCTGCGCCTCGTACAAGTACCGCGGAGTAAAACACGCTGCTCCAGAAGCGCGCGTCTCGGAGAACTCTGGCGCACGCGTGTGTCGCGCGCGCGATTCCGTCGAAGGAGTCGCGGAAGCCGAGCCGGGGTGCAAAAAACGAGGAGGAGGAGGAGGATGGCCGATCATCGATCGGTCGACATTCCTGCCGGGTATGTATACAGAGACTGCACCCTGGCTCGTTACATCGTTATACGTGGACCTTCTTTCAAAAAGGCTGCAGTTGTACAGTGCGGCTGATGATGACGCGCCGATGGGATGCCCACGGCGCGGGAACGATCGTGCCCCCCTTCGCCGTGTGCCTCGCGTAGGTATGCGCCGCCTAGGTGTAGATATGCGGCAGGTTATATGTATATACACATGGGTGTAAGTGTATGTATATATATATATATACACGTACCGGGAAGGCTTTTACAGTTAACGCGACTGTCTTGCGAGGTGAACGATCGGTCTCGGGGTCTCCTCCTCGGTGCACGTGATGCGGTTCGACGACGGCGACGACGACGTGTGCCGCTCGCGGTGGCCCGTCGGTCGGCCGGGATACCTTGTTTTTTTTCTTCCCGTCGGGTAACCGATCGACGTTTCCTCGAATCGAACCGGGAACCGGGCATTCGGAGCAAAAGGTATCCTCCGCAAAGGGAGGACGAATCGCCTCCGACAGCGTCTCGCGGAAGAACCGATCGCCGGCCAAACGATGCCAAGCGCACACGAAGTATACGTAAACGCCGCTACTTTTGTCAATCATCCGTCGCACCGCGGACTACTGTGGAAGAAGAGGAAACGATCCATCGCAAAGCAGAGGACCGTACCGGCCTCGTTCCGCGTATACGACTGCATCGCACTGTTGATAATATTACACTTGCAGCGCTGTTACCGCACCGTACGCGTCCGCGAGCCCGTCACGTACGCGGTCAAGGGGGACCTGCACAAAAACGGCTACCGTGTCGCGCGCGTTACCTTTTTTCCTTTTTGGTTTTTTTCGCCCCCCCCCCCCAACAGCTCGCGGAAAGGAGCTGGTGGCTCGCAATATACGGCCCGCGGCTAGTTATCCGCGAACCGGTTGCAGCCTCTCCTCGGGCTTCCCAGGTGCGCATACATAGGTGAGGTGTGCCCGAGGGGGGGGGGGGAGGAAAAAAATTGGCATCGCGGCTCGGGTAACCGAATCGGCCCGTGGCTTCCTACTTCTCGCGGTGTGTGTGTGTGGGGGGGCCCTTCCTCGCGCGGCTGTATCCTTTGTACACGGAGCAGCTGGGAAAAGAGGGCCGTGCATAGGCTGCGGAACGGGAATGGGGAAGTGTGCGGCGCACGGCGCGGCCGAGACTTTGTTCTCATTGCCGCCGTATCCGAGCTCGTGCTGCGGTTCGCGCGAAACGGTCGCAGAAGCCCCGGACTGGTTGGTGTCGCGCGAGGACGGCGACGACGGATTTACGACTGGTGCCGGGAAAGCTCGTCGATCTTGAGTTTCCTCGGCCCTCGGGATGGATCTTACACGGTGCGCATTGCAACGAGAAGGGTGACGAATTGATGGACGAACGGGGAGCCGTGGGGCGGGAGTTCGATCATAATCACGCGAGGTCGTTGACTCGTGGTGGCGGTCGGTGGTATTTGTATCGTGATGTATTTTTTTTTCTTTCAGCGTCGGATTGCTTTCGTGCACTGGACTGATAATCATTATATTCGTTTTAAAAAACGTGACTGATTTCACTCGATGTATATTCTATTCGAAACCTTCCAAGTACAACCGTGCAACGATTCCGTTTGTCTTCAATCACGCATAGCTGATGTACACTTTTTATAAAAGCCGCAGAAGCACCGACATAACTCCCATTCGCCAAATGTGGATTCCGTCCATAGGAAACATTCACGGGTACAAGTGCGCACGGTACGAGTAGAAAGGAAGAAGGAGAAAAGAAGAAAAAAAAAAAAAAAGTAACAACCCACGCCGAGGCGGGGGACGGACAAGGAAGAAGAAAAAAGCGCGTCTCTCTGCAGCACCGTACGTCTCGTGCACGACGGAGGAAGCAAAGAATACGGATGCATGAGAAGAAAGAGATAATAAAAGAATAACGCACCGTCATGGCGCTGCTTAACTTACGAATGCACGTGCAAGTAATACATCATATATAAGGTACTGCGGACATCACGTTATAGCCGGACAAATGCGAATGTAGCGCAAAGAAAAGAAAAGCCACCATTTCACGCATGCTAGGTATGCAACGACAGCGTAATTCGCACCGTCCGCGACTCTCTTGTGCTGCTGTGTTACGTATACGCGTTCCCCTCGAGTGCGCATACGATACTGTGCACACAAACGTACGAGACGAGTATCTACGAGGTGGCGGATGCGCGCTTGAATCTCGTGATGTACGATGGAGAGCCGAGTGCATCCGTGCTTTGAATTTATCGATCGTCCACGGGGTTTTTACACCCACCGTCCATGTATACTCCATCACGGAAGGTATACGACATAGCGCGGAACCATAGCAGACTCCAATCGAGCCACCGCCTCCGGTCCGCGGCGTCGAAAGCTCCGCGCGGCGAATTTTCATTGCTCGCCTGCCCCTCTGCATCTGCACGCGGCGACGAGTAAAAGCGGCGCAATAAAGTCGGAGGAACAAACGCCGCCGGGAGAGGAAGACAGAAAGGGAGCGGCCCAATAAACTCGGGCCGGAATTGAGCCGTATAAAGTAGGCCTGAAAAAAGAAAACCAAAAAAAGGGGAGAATTACGCGCCGCGGCCACTTTGCGCGTTAACGAACTGCTCTTTCGTTCCCATCAGTCCCCCTTTACCGACGAGTATACACAGAGACGGCGACGGTGCTGGCGATGATAATCCATCCTCGTCCCGACGATGCTGGAGCTCTCGATGCAATTACCGCCGCCGTCGTCGTCGTCGCTTGATGCCCCCCCCCCCCCGCTGGCTCGGGAGAAAAATCGTACGTAATAGCCGACGAGGACGACGCGGCTAACCATGTATACAAATGACCCTTCGCGGCTTGTTTTCGAAATCGGCCAATCGTCGTCGTTGTTGCGCGCGGCTCTTTGTTTCTCGACCCCCCCCCCCCCGCCCCGCGATCGAAGCCGCGTTTCAATTTTTACGGCACTCCCGAAACAGTTGGAATACTGTGTGACGGACGATCGACAGTATGATACAGGCGCGTGAATCTTACAAGCGCGTACGAGCATAGTGAGGATGCGCGAAAGGGAACTATGTATGCGAGGAGTATAGTACACGATACCCCGACACCTGATTAATGGAGGACCGCGGGCGCGCGTCACGCGTATAATGTACAAATAATGCACCGTGCGTATTATTATTATTATTATTATTTTGTACGGACGAACCTACTTACTCACACCGCAGTGCTTTGAAAGGACTGTACGAGTGTGTATATGTATGTACATGGGAGGCTGCAGTGGGGGGAGAGGAGAGAAAAAGAGCATCGGTGTACACACCGAGATTGCATCGGTCGCGCTCTCCGAGATACAATGGTATTCCATCGATGCCGGGAATGCGGGGGTGAGGAGGCTGGGGTCGCTCCGGGGGTCTAAGTGGCGTCATTTTTCGGAAGGGCCGCGCTGCCGCTGCTGCTGCAACAATGCCCGGTCGCGGCGGTTGTCGTTGCGCTCGTACGTATACATCAGAGAGAAAGGGGCCTCCGCGGGAAGAATGTCGCTCGTGTTTTAGAATCGTCCCGCCGGGGACTCGGGAGTACACAGCTTGGGACGAGACGAGCGAGACCGCAGAGCCTACGGATACAGCTCGCGTGCAGCGAGGAATCTCCGGAGCCCCGGCGACGCTCGATCATCGTCGGCTGTGCGGGATTATCATTTTTTTCCGTTTCCTTTTTTTGTTTTCGTGTTTTGAGAAACTTTGAATGAAAACGTTTCCACGCCGTTTGTCACGACTTGCGAATTTCAACCCCAAAAACTACGGGGTTCGGGAACAAAATTACCGGAGACAAAACCGTTCCGTCATCAAGTTGAAAAGAAAAATACATAATTATCCCCGGTAAACCTTGAAAAAACAGTCGTAACAAAATTACCGCTCGCCGCCTGTGAGAGGATAAACATTCGCGCGTCCCGAAGAGACGCGGTTCGAACGGAACTTTTTTTCTTTTTTTTTCTTTTGTTTTTTCTTCATTTCGGCAGGCTCCTCGCGAAACGACCCACATCCGTCGCACGATTTTCCTTGCTCACCGCTTTATTCCCCAAACTCCCCGCAATCGTCGTTCCCAGCTCACTCCGAATCCCGCCCCCCGATTCCTCGGAGCACAAGCATCGCCATCCACCGGCCTTTATCGCACAGCCCGGGCACACCCGTGTTAAGAACCGGTCCATCGAATATCACACATGTATATAACAAGCCCGCGCGGCGCGAAGACGTTTCGCGGAAGCACCGGGCGACGGACAAGGCCGTCAGTCAAACGTCAGGGGGGAACGATCGCGCGCGTTTGGTGTACAATACGGCTGTTGTTCGCGCGAGCCCGTCGTTGCACGGAACGGCCCCGTTCATCGTCGCCCCCCCCCCCCCCCCCTGACTTTTCAAAGCCGTCGCGCGTACGCAACACCTGCAGCTCCGCACCAGGGACCCCGGGAGAAGATTCAGCGCGGTCTTATCTCTCCCGCGGTCCCGGGCTTGTCGGGCACACTGTACCTGCGCTTCGCGCTACCTTTCCTCCGCCGACCCTCCCGCCGAGGGACGGGATGGGAAAAGGGGATGGCCGATCCGCGAGGGAGGGTGATTAATTTCAGCGGTCGGTAAAAAATAAAGGGGGGGGGGGGGGGGCAAAAAACCCCCCCGTACCACCGCGGGGGGAGGACCCCCCCGCGGGGGACATGTCCCCCCCCCCCCGCCCCCGCGTGGTATATGTGCCTCGCACCCTGGCTCCGATGATGCTTTTTGCATCGTTTTTCCGCTCGGAGCTGCCGTCTGCCCACGATCTCGTTCCGACGAGATGGAGCTCGAGGATGACTGCTCCCCGTGTACAACGAGCATTAGGTAAGTCGGCACTGTCGCTCGGCCGTTCCGTGGGAAACTTGTCGTTCGTTCCGATAACTGCGGCCTCCTCCGTGTCACGCGACCGAAGCTTCTTTGTTGAGTCGGTTGATGAAACTGATCGATCGCGCGAGTCGGGGCGAAAATTAGGGTCGGTTTCGCCTTGAGATTCATCAAGACGAGGGGCTGATGAAGAATCGAACAAAGTGACGAGCCACGTATACTACGAGAAGACCCAAAGTGCATTGAACGCCGCGCAGGTATTTGAAAGGAAAAGAAAAAAATCGGATATAATCGCGGAGCGCGAGCTCGGAACGTATCCCGCTGTCCCATTATGCCCGCGCGATATTCATCGATTCGTCGAAAGAAGAAAAAGACGGCAACGCGAGCCGAGACACTCGCGATTTACGTATCGTTTTTGCAATCGTCGGACGCACGTTTGCTCGTCAAGGAACGCGGACGGGGATTCTCTGATGTTCGTGCGTACGTATTGTTCGGAATACGATGGTTTCGATCGGATTACAATTTTCATCGGCGCTTGAGAAAAATAAAAATTCCCGCGCGCGGTACGATACGCCGCGCCATTGGAATAACAATGATCGCGGGCACGCACCCGCGGGGCGCAACGACGATCAAGGAATCCGAGGGTGAGACGAACGAAAAGCCACAAGCGCGAGGCGATGTATAATTCATGTTCCCGTGATGGAATAACTCCTGCAATCGTATACGCAACGCGCGCGCGCGCGAGGCGCTTTTTTTCGTTACCAAGGGATTTGTTGAACGGAACGCGCGATTCATCGTACGATATCGACGATGTGTTGCACACACACGGACGAATCCCGGAAAAATGCAATCGCGAATCGCAGGATCGTATTGGCTGGTAGGCTTCTTTTTGCATCAACGCTCTATACATGATAAACGTACATTGCTCGGTTGTGCGAACGAAAAGCGAATTCGATTCCATCCTCCGACGCGAGTGCGTTGAATGAAATCGCCGCATCAGGAAGAGCACAGACCAAGCCCGCACGGGTGTGCAATATATTAGCATGTAAGTACATCATCGATCCCGCGTACGAAGGTACGCAACGGTAGCCGCGGCGCACCTTCTCCCGCGCCGCATGTATACGGTGCGGGCGAACCCTCGATCGTTCCACACCGCGCGGAGAAACA
>JAPYYV010048758.1:0-13199 GCA_030522625.1 Copidosoma aretas
CAGAAGAAAAGAAGAAAAAAAAAAAGAAAAAAAAAACGAACAGCGTAGCGCATGCTGCACCAACCACAGCAGCCGCGGTGTGTAGACACGCGCCGCAATTAACGCGCTCGCACTTAGCAGCGGACAAATTTCACTTTCCGCTCCCGTTATTCCGTCTGCTGCTGGTGCTGCGAATTCGGCAATCGCGCACGAATAGCTGTATAATGTACGCGGTTGTTTTCTTATTTCCCCGCTGGATAATCGACGCGGTGATGTCGAACCCCGCGAATCGTGCGTGCACGGCTAATGCTGATTTAACGAATCGTGAAACGCCGCTGTTATTGCGCACGACGATACGGCCGCGTGTGTGATCAAATGAAGCGCGCGCGGACACAATCGTTCGATTAATGATCATAATGGCGACGCGCGCGCTTTCACCCCCGATGATTCCGGCGTCATTATCGCTCCGGCGCCACGGATCGTCCCCGTCCGCGTCGTTATGGCCGGTGTCCTCCCGTATACGCGGAACGACAGCCGTTTTTCGCATCGTTTGGTTGTGCAACGCACCGTACAACTGTGCCCCCACTTTTGAACAGAGCCCATCATCGACCGCGGTTCCACGCGCGCGGCCACCGGAGAGGACCGAAAAGATCAGATCAATCACAGGACACCGGCCCACGCTCACGGGGAGTCATTTGTCCGCGGACCTCTGCGTCCGCCCGTCTCTCGAGGGACGAGACGGAAAAGAAAGGGGGGCGGAAAGAGGGCGAGACACGCGGGCCATCGGTCAAGCAGCATTACGGAATTTGCATGCTATTTACCCGCGAGCCCGCGCGGCCCGCTGAGTACATTTGTTTGGATTATCTCTGGAAACGAAGGAGCGCTCGGCCCTCCCGTACTTTTAACCCAGCAACGTAACCATATGTATGTATAGGTACGGGCATCTTTGCTCATCTTCCGAAGGGACGGACGGACAAATGATCGTCCGCGCCTCCTCTCTCTCTCTCTCTCTCCCTCTGTTACTTATACACGTCGCGCGCGTGCAGTAAACCCTTGTATTATTATTATTATTGTTGTACGCGCGCGCGCAAGCTGGACGTACGAGTCGGCGTTGTTGTTCCGACTCGTGCGCCGCGCGTACTCGCGTATTTATAACATAGTACGGACGGAGCAAAGCCACTTGCGCAACATCCCCCGCGAGATATTACGCGGAGCGACGCGACGGTGCGGTAGGCAGGTATATATACAACACTGCCGCGGGATTGATGGCTCCGATTTTTAATGAAAACGCGCCATCTGCTGCCGGGGCACGATATATTATGCATGTATAAATATACGCGCGCCGTCGTCGTGTGTTCTCTTCCATCTGTATGGTAGTGGTATTATTCAGAGAGCGGCGTAATTAAATCCCGCCATAAAATCCTTTTCCATACAAAATTACCATCCCGGGGCCAGTGCTCGCTTCGATTTTCTGCGCCTCTGTGGCTGCTGCTGCTCTCTCCCTGTCCCTCGGCGCGAGCGAGCGGCCGCTGCAGCTGAGGACAACCTTAACGACATTTGCCCATTTCAATTTCAAATTCTACTTGCTCTCGCTCTATTGGCGCTGCCGAGCGACATTCGTGTAACATACGAAGAGATGTGTGGGTGCAGGGTTGCGTATGTGCGTATGTGTGTGTGTGTGTGCCGAATGCATCGGGGGAATGGCATTAGCAGGCAGAAGTACAGGTATACCCACGCATAGATTGGCGCACCGTAAGAATAAGCTCCCGATCGGTGCCTGCAGTTATATCTCCACTCATGTTTGCCGAGGACTCATTAGGCCCGATATTACCTGATATGCGGGATAATGTATATTCCAGCTTCCTTTATGCGATGGCAGCCGAGCGCTAGGGAAAGTATAAACTTTAGGATCCAACTCCTGTTCCAATTACCCGCCGAACGGAGTCCTCCGCTGGCGCCCCCTGCGCGCATGCACAGCGTATGTATAATATACTCCCACGGAATGCACGCATATCGCGTCCGCGCGTATTTGTCAAGGTGTACGCGCATGCGCGCTTCGTTATTGAAATTGCCGAGCTGATCCCTCCTTTTCCCGGGCTGCACTTTTACGCGCGACTGTCGGACTGATATTTTTGTGCACGTGCCCTGCCGGGGGATCGAAAATGTTATCCAATGCAGGGTCGCACGGAATGTAAATACACCTACCTACCTCGCTCTAATGATCGAAAGTCCGCTGATGGCTGATGAACGCGAGCTCTGTTATCTCGGCCCGCGTTCTACCCTATACCGTACACAGAAACGAAGTATACGTATACCACTGCAGTATAGGTTGTACAAGCGGAGGGCATCGATTCCCCGCGCGGGGGGGACATCAGCCGATAGCCGCGCCGCGATATGTTTTCAAACGCCGTCTAAAAATATAATGATGAATCGTCGCAACCCCCCCTCGCTCCACCCCCCCTTATCTTATCTGCCGCAGCGCTCGCACGTTTTGGAGCGTATATATAAACGCGGGCAGGGAAAGAGAGCGAGATACAAGTCGATTTACGGCCGCGATTGTGAATTACCTCCCAGCGCGCGCCGATTTGAAATATCGAATTTTAATTAGGGCTCGCGGGTTAGTTGCGGGGAATCGCGAGAAATCGGGGAGGCATAATACGTATACACTCCTCGTTGCTCGTTCTCTCTGTACTTGTATGCCGCTCCGGCATTGAGAGTACTTATGCAGGCAGCATCGGAATTTCACCTGGCCTCAGCCTCTATACATGCACTTCTGATGCGACGAGTCGTGCTAGGCTCCCCCTGCGCGCGCACACGCACACGCGCGAACGAGATGTTCGCAAATTTATGGCAATTCCGTCAATTAAGTCGAGTGAGCTCCGAGTCATAACATAAATATGTAAACGCTCGTGGGCTGGGGTTGTACACGTGGGTACACGCCGTATAGAGTCGCGCTTGTCCATCAATGTCTTGCGGAGCTCAGGGCTGCACGACGCTCGTCGTCGTTCTCCTGCTCTCTGTCCCCTCTCTTGCTGCATTACTCTCGTAAAATACCGCGAGCGAGCCCGACGAAACGGCCTGCTTATCATATCGCTCGCGCGGGGCCTTGTTCCGCATAATGCCCCGGTGGATTATACGTGTATGTACGTGCGCAAGGGTGGGGGGGGGGGGAGGGGGGGGCGTAGGGCCCCCGGGAAAACCGAAAAGGGGAGATGTCCGCGGAGCGTCGCGGGGGATATGTTTTTGGGCGGCCTTTTTTTTTTCCCCCCCCCCCCCCCCCCCTGATCTCGTACCCACATCGCAGGGCTTGCCGTCCGTCCGTGTACGCTCCTTTTCGTTCCCCCGTTCGTTCCCCGTCGAACGGACGCAATAAATAAGAATTTGCTCCCGTCCGCGGACGGAGGATCGGATTATCATTATTGTTGTTCTCTGATTCTTCTCGTTGCTGCTGTTGCTGCTGCTGCACGCCATCGACGGCGATGATAATAACAATAATGCACGAAACGAGCATTCAAAGGTAATGAAGCGAATACATTGACAGCGGCCCGCAGCGGGCTGAGAAATTAGAATCGAGGAGATCGCGGTGAGTGGCGTGTACACGGGGCGAATGGTTATCAGCTCGACCGGGTTGCGCAAGTATTTTTGTCACGAATGATTTTTCCATGGAAATCGTTGTTTCTCCCCGCTCGAGTTTTAACGAACGGCTGCTCGGCGCCGATGTACCAATAATTAGCGGGCCGATCGATTGTTTTGTCAGTAGAATGAGAATTAAAACAAAAAAAAAGGAGCCAGTGGTGGGTTCGATGAAAAGGATTTGTGTGCATCGATATGTAACGTGCAGTATGATACGGCGGTGTTACGTTGTACAATCGACGGGAATGGGGAGCGACGAACGCGATTGTCGCTGGGCGGGGCGAATTGAATTTCAGTATCCTCAAAATGTCCCCTCAAAGTATATAATATACGAGCGCAGCGAATGTAAATGCCCGCCCAAATTGGCTGATTAAATAAACGGCAGCGGGGCTGCTTAATTAACGTGAGAGAAGGAAGAAGCCGAATGGAGAGTTGGGAGATCATAAATGCATCAATACCCTTTTTATGCCAGCATTGACTTTTAAAACAGTGACGGAGAGAGAGAGATATCGAGAAACTGGAGGGAATAAAGTTTCGAGCGGCGAAAAGTAATAAACTTCAATAACGGCATAATAATCTGGGTCGTAAATTAAAATCCGCGTAACGTCCCGCGAGAAAAGCTCTTTATTTAAGTTTCGTCCATGACACTTTTACTCCGCGGTAGAGGGGGGGCGCGGTGCGAAAGAGCGGGAGGTAGAATATATATATATACACGTACATTTCGTCGTCTTCTCCCTTTCTCGGCCCAACGCCTCTCGCTCGCGGCCGCCGAGAGCTTTTGGGCCAAACGTAATTAATGCTCGGCGTCTACATTATTTGTTTAGTTTCGTTTTATCTCCGAGGAGGCGCCGCGGCTGCAGGATTATCACGGCGACGACGACGACGATGATGATTTTATGCAAATGCACCGACAGGACTCGGGAGGAGAGAAACGAAGTTTCTGTAACGCCGACTCCTTTGGTTCTTCATCGTAAAATGCCCTTTATCTCGGGCGAGCGCCGAGAGCGGAAACTCTGGAGCTGAAATTTTCAAAGGACCCGGTAAACCCGCTCGTCGTCGCTAACGTCAAACACTCGCCCCTTTCCTTTTTCCACCTCCTCCTGCCTGCGCTCTCCTCGACGGTGTATGAATTCACGGGCCTCCGTCGAGTGCCGAAAATCGTGAGCTGTTGCTTTCTTGAGAAAAGCAGGCTCCGGGGTGCGAGTGGATGCTGCAGGCTTTGAGTGGATGACGACACGGGCGGTGTGTGGTAATGCCATCGCCAAACATTAGGAACGATTTTCTCGATGTTAGTGTATAGATAAATTAATATCACGTTTAGTCAAATTGATTTTTGCGCATAGCCTTCTTACTGTGTATTTGATGAAAAATATGTGCAACAAATTTATACGAAAAGGATTGCTCTTTTATCCTTACCGCTGCATCCGGCAAGGACGATAGCCCTATCTTCAGCATTTTATTCTTCGTACACTGTTTATGATGAAAAGTATCATCCGTTTCATTCTCTATACTGGTAAAGGCTGCAATTAAGGTTATATTACGTAGAGTCCGACCCCAAAATTGTTTTTTAATTGAAAAACATAATATAATCCCGAAAAGAACCAACTCATTTTGACCAATGAAAATACTTAACTCCATCTTGACGCAATATATTATATACGTATATATAGGAGGTGGACGCGAGGCTCGCGAATCCGCGTTAATGAGTTGCGTTGGCAAAGTTTGGCTGCAGCGCGCGACTGCGACACACCGGGACATTATACATTTTGCACTGTATATAGCTCATAAGTATCTCCGCCTTGACGCCTCGGGTGATATTAAGACGGTGCCAAGCATACGAGCGGGGGATGCGACAAAGCTGCGCCATTGTCCAAAGTCGTTTCGGCTCATTTTTTTCCCCTCAAGACAAATCTGGCGTGGCGTGTGCTCGGCTCAATCAAGGAAATCCGATTGCACATCCTGCAAGCTCGGCGCATCGACACGCATATCTATTATATGCCTGTCTTGAAATAATTTTCATCATTATTTATTTATTTATTGTCCTTGTATACAGTGTGGATATAATTTTAAAAATCAATCCATACAGCGCCTCGAAGAAAAATAATAGCAATCAACAATCTTCATCAGAGTATTAAAATCAGCGCTTTGGCTACAAAAAATTCTCAATCGCAAACAAAAATCGCCCTCCAACCCGCAGCCCGGAACCTATCGTGTTTGTATGGTAAAAAATCACCGCAAGAAGGAACGTATGGGAGAAAAAGGACCGTGCAAGGGATCGGCGGAAGCTCGCGAAGGGAAATTAAAATTTCAATTTATTTTTACAGGCACTTTGTTTATGTTTATCAACGCTCGCTTCGCAAGCTGCCGGCCCGGCCACGTATTATACGAGCGCTCGACGCGCGATCCCGGGCGTTAGGGCGCGCTGAAAGAGCCATCGCTGGAAAAATTATTAAAAACCCGCGTCGCACCCGCGAGGGAACGGGGGTAAATAAGGTCGTTGGAGGGGGGGGGGGGGGGGGGGGGGGGGGAAAAAGGGGGGGGGCGGCCGGCGGGGGGAAAAAAGGCGAGGGACGGCCGGTGGCGGCGCCCGCGCGAGCCAACTTTTATCATCCGGCTTTAATTTAAGCGGTGTCGGCCTCTCTCCCTCTCTCTACCTACTGCGTACGAGCGGCGTCGCTCTACGCGTGAATTTAACGCACCACCTCCGCGGGCAGGCACGCATCATCCTTCCTACCTCGCCTGTACCTATACACTGCTGATGGCCACACCGTGAGCAGCCGCGTGTATGTACAACAATGCGCGAGTGTAATTAAATGCGCGTGTATACACACACCAGCTTCTTCGTGTACTACAATGCCTGTGCGTGTGCGTTTTAACAAACATCGTCTCGCGTTCTCCCTTGCCGTTTACGCGCCTGCGTGCTTAGCTCTTTTCACACTTCTTTTTTTTTTTTTTTTCTTCCTCGTTTGCGTTGTACAGAAGCGTAGTCAGTTTTGCAGCCATCCCCTCGACTCTTGTCACGCGGAGCGGCATCCCTCGCTGACTCTCTCCTTTTACCATCAGGGGTAGTCCTGTACATGTATATATTATATAGGTATACTTACTCCTTATAAGCCCTTCCACCTCTAGCATATAATAGTATAATATAATGTACCTGTAGAGCTGCAGCTGATGACGTTGGACCATTCACGGGGCTCCCGCTACTATCGTACGCTGCACGCGCTTTTTCTTTTACGAGCGCTCTCGCCAACTCTCGACTCGTCCATGCACTCGGAGAACTCGATGGTTTTGATTAAACCGTCACTTTCACGCCGAGATGGGGTCTTGGAACGGCGTTATTTTTGTCGCGGGAATTTCGCGTTTAAAAATACACTCACTTGGCGGCATTAACTCCGTTGTATTCTCGCCCCTCTCCGCCTTCCTCCGACGCTCCTTATTCTTAATGCTCGACGTGACTCATCCCGCGGTTTCTGAATTCGAACAATTTCGAGCGAAAATTTTAATTCACCCACCCACATGTAATACACTTACTCGCGTGCATCCCCGTTATTTCTCGCGCATTACGAATAAAGGGTATATACTACGGATCATCCGTGCCGTGTATATGATTATATAGGTGCGGGTACAGCTGGCGCAAGCCCCGGGCCCGGGCGGGCGAAAATACTTCACGCCAACGCAGCTCATTATTTATCATCCCGTGTACAGATATACCCGCAAGGCACGAGCCGTGCGTAGCGTGCACAGGTGCTGGCTGCGCACACGCGGTTTATGTATCGCCGTCGCCCGATGCTAAACTTTTCGCGAAGTGTCTACAGCGCACTTTAGCTCGGGATTAGGCGGCGCGTGCAGCGAAGACGGGGCGGAGGCGGGCGCATGCCTGTATGCATATATGCGTTATGCGCCCCGCCCCACCCCCCCCCCCCCCCGCCCCCACCCCCCGCCCCCCGCCGCCCCACGCCGCGCCGCCCGCCCCCGCGCCACGGATCGCAAGCCTCCCCACCCCCCGCAATTAGTCCTAATAATCCTAGGCGGTCGTGTGCTCCGGTTCGAAGAAGCACCCATCCGTCATGCAATAATTAGTTGCTTTCGCGAGATGAGTCAAAATCGATGTGTCACGATCGATCCCATTATTTATGTTATTTTGTCGATCTGATTATCTTACCATCTTATTCTCCGAGCACACGACAACGAGTTGTAGCATTGACGCCAATTTGCACTGCCGAACGGAAAAACGCGAGTACATATGTATATATAGAGACTAGCTTCACAGAAAGTCGCGCGGTAATAAACACACCACACAGCAGCAGCGGGGAAAAAAGCGCGAACGCGGGTCAGCAGCAGCAGCAGCGCCGAGCAATTAAATATGTTTAACAATTAAAGAATCGAAAGGGAGCAGCGGCGGCGGCTCGGGTGGCTGTGCTTTTTTTCAACGGCGAGAACTGCCTAACGCGGTTAAACGCGAAAATGTATATTTTTTCGCTAGCCGGGCGAAAGTTGAGCGCGAGAGGGCGGTCCCTCGCAGCCGCGAACCGGGGCGAATAAAAAGCACTTTTTATTACAATGAGCTTTAATTAACGCGGCTGCGATGACTGTTGCTGCGCCCCCCCCCCCCCCCCCCCCGTTGCCCGCTCACTTTCTCAACTTTAATTTACAGCAGCAGCGTCTGAAAGCCCGGCCGTATATATATACATACACCGATATACGATTCGAAGGAGAGAGCGCGGCGAAGCTGCAGCCCCCGAGAAAAATGTCGTCCTTAATTTATGTTTCAATTGCATTATACGGTAATCATGGCCAATTGAAGGGGAGGCCCGGCACTCGCTATACATCTCATGACATACAACACGTTGTGTATACGTATAATACAACGGCGCTGGGGCGTCGGTTTATTTTGGCGAAAGAGCCTCGCCCCGTCTCGAGGAGCGCTCGATGGAATTCAGAAATTATATGATTTCGCCCGCGGATTAACGGGGTTTGTTCAATTGGATTGAAAGCGAGGCCAGATATAATAACGTTGAAACGGGCCAATTGCCATTTTTGTCGGGAAATTTTTAATGAAAAATCTTCCGAGTTTAAACGTGACCCTCTTTGAAATGCGTTTAAGCTTTATGTATTTGCGCTCCTTGCAAAGTAGGGCAAGCCTTGATTTGGCTCGACCTTTCGGCTTCTGAACTGAATCATCGTGGGCCAAAGGGTATCTATGCGTTATTTTGATTATATTCTCCAATAACATTTTCAGTGCGTCGAGTGTGACGTCTTGTTCACACGGAGCGAACAAAAGATCTCGCGAACAAACGTTTTATCCAAAGATGTATCTCTTAAAATACGATCGGCCGAGTTTTACTTCCTTGGCAATTTTCTGCTGAATAATCCACACGTCGAAGCGAACTCACTCGCTTTTCCGCGGATACGGGTCAGAAGTTCACGACGACGACGACGACTACGTTGGCGGCGATCCGTCCCTCCGCCTATTTATAATCACTCGGTAATATTAAATCCAAAGTACCGACCGCCGGAGGACTCGCCAATACAACGATCGCCGCGACCGCGTGTGAAAACTCGATTGGACAGCACCGATGGAAAACAAACCGCACCCCGCCGAAACAATTCATCACCGCGGAGATACGGCACTATTCGATACGCTGCACCACCATGCACATCGGTAAGCGCACAGGTATATCGACGACGCGCTCCGCGATGCCGCTGTTTGCGCTGAATTAATATTAACGACCGTCGCGCCGGAGTTAATCAAACGCGAAATTTACAGAAACGCGAGATACCTCGTGCGCAAACAGGGGGCCGAGCAAACAGACGGCGAAAAAGTAGTCGCGGCGATAGCTACTGCACAGTCGCCCCTCCCAGCGAATCGGCAGGCGTCAGATCTTGCCGATCAAACGGATCGCTCCCATAATTATTATCGAGGCTCGGGGGAGGGGGCGCTCGTTCCGGGCCGCCAAGTTTATCAGCGGGGCTGTGCCGGCGCATTTTGAAGTAATAAATTGCCGGTGGGTGTACCGCGGTACACAGCGGTGGGGCGCCGGCGCTCGATGCCTCGCGCGCGTCAGGTTATGCGCGAAAGTTGGAATTTATGCCCGGTTGTTTATGATCGCCGAGTGATAAGGGATCCCCCCCCCCCTTCCTCCGCTGTTGCCGCATGACAAATGATACCGTAATGAAAAGTGAAAGATACTGCTGCTGCTGCCGTGCGGTAATGCGCCGTGCGTGTGCGGGCGCGTCGTTGCATAAATTCCGATGATTTAGCGCGTCACCTCGTCCAGTGTAGCCGGTGCTCGTACTTCCTTTCCGCGCGACTCGGGAATGAAGACGAGTGCCCGTTTCTTTATTTTCATCCTCCCCCCCCCCCCTCCGGAACAATGCCCTGATAATCATTCGCGCCGGGCTCAGCGCAAAATTAATGCCACTTAGCATCCTTTCCAGATCTCGGGGGGTGATGCGAGACGGCTGGGGAGAGAGGGCAATCGATGGTGTTGAAGAAGGTGCTCGAGCCCGGGGAGGTAAAACAATGCCCACGGGGGCGCGCGAGAAAAGGACGAGCGGATCGTCGCGTCGGCGAAATTTCCTACTTTAATAAAGGCGGGTATGATCCGAGCAGTCTGTTTGCTCGCGAGATCGAATGATGGGAGGACCAAGAAGGGGAGAAACGAATCGGTCACTCGATAACCCTCGGAAATCGTCGTCGGCGCTGCACTGGTGGTGGTGTACCAACGCCGTTATTACAGTATACGAGCCCGTGCATCGATCGAGAGCCATGTATACGTAGAGTAGGACCGCCGCATTGAGCGAGTAACATAATGGGAAAAGAGAGGGGGGTGGCTGGGAGTATAGAGGTGCAGCAAGGCCGAGGAACGAACGTAGAAACGGGGGGTGCTTAGGTGTTACAATGATTATTCGAGAGGGACAGCGGGAGGGTAATTATGCCCCGATAGAATCGGGCGGGCGGGAGCAGAGCGCGCTATACTCTCTACTTACCTATACCATACCACCCACCACCACCGCTGCAGCAGCTGAAGGGGGGAGGGGTAGCCGCGATTCTCGTAATTACCTCGAAGTGAGCTGCTTTCGACTTCCAAAGCCGTCGAAACTTCGTAATAAATAGTGTTCGGCTGCAATTGGGCCCCCCCCCCCCCCCACCCAATAGCAAAAGGTGCGCGCACACACACTCGCCTCGGTATAATATACCTGGCACAGCTAATACGGCTAGCACCCTCCGCGCACCTCCGCCCTCAGCTACCATTCTTGCCGATCGCTCGTCTGCGTGCGCGCCTTCTATCCCGCCCGCCTCTCCCCTATATACGTTTCTCCCCCGCTTCCCATTCGCTGTGTATATATAATACGTAGCCTATATTGTACGTACATTCGTCCGTTCTCGTTCGCGGCACACCGCACGTGCGTGTTATACGTGTATTTGCGCGCGAGTTTCTGGCATCGGCGTGTATAGTCTCTGTCGCGATACCGCGAGATCGTCGCTCCTCTTCCAGGGATGATGATTATTCGATCGGCGCAGTGTTGTTTGCCCGAGTTTTACAATCGGATGAGCAAACATTCGCGCATCATCTTCCATCCCCGTCGTTCTGTCCTTTTGTAATACTGAATCTGGATCAATCGTCTTCGTATCATTACTGTTGGCTTGATATATTATATATTCGTGGCTTTGCAGATCTTAACGAGCGATGATGATGATGATGATGATGATGATGATGAACGTGGACAGGCATCTGGGTATTCGAAGTATTCATCGATTCCGAACGAGCGCCGTACGTCCATCACGGACCTCGATCGAGTTTAACTCCAACGCTACCGCTGGGGGCGCATGTCGGCGGATCGACAATCGCGCTGAAATAGCGCGACCTCGGAGACAATGCCGCTCCTGGAAAGTGTATTTGCACTCTCGCCTGTATTATAATACCAACCTATACGCTCACGGCTCTCACCTTCGACGGGGGGGCAGGAGAGAAAGTCGACGGAACTTTCGTCACGTGCGACTCAGTCGAGCCGAACGTGCTGTATACCTACTCCCGTCCCCTGTGGAAACAGAGCAATCTTCGTCTCCTTCCCTTATATTCTTCAATTGAATCGCGCGCATCGAGTGGATAAGATACGCATTTTTTACTGGGTTATTGTGATCGTGCGTTCGTTTCCAAAAGAAAAAAGTCGATATTGATGCGAGATAATGGCAAACGTTTGCGACAGCCAAGACGAAACTCGTGTAATAATTATTGCCGAGCGTCGTATAAAGAGCTCTACCAACGTACTGCACGCGTATGACGAGCGAACAATAAAATTTATCTTTAGCTCGCTTCGAGCTAACGGTATATATAACGTTCAGCGTAATAATCTCCAATGTTGGTTATTGTCGTTGTTATTGTTACGTTTCCCTGGATGCTTTTTATTCACATCCTTAATAACGCCTCTGCCGCTAAAGACAGTGTAAAGACGATTATTTCCTCCAGCTTGATATACTCTTGTACTGTGTAACTGCAGGTATACGCATCGTTTTCCCCGAATCCGCGGTATCCTCGATTTAGCGTCAATTAGCAGGTAATAATAATGCGTATTCCGCGGAAGTTGTTCGGTGCGTATCTATATGTACATGCGCAAACTTCGAAGCCAAGGCGGGTGTAGTATGTATCCACGCATGTGTATACACAGTGCAAAAGGAAACCGATAATGACGAGTGCGGCGAAGATCGGGACAGAGGGGGAGGAAGAAGAAGAAGAAGGGGCCCGTGGATGATTAGCAGCAGCCGAATCGATGAGAAACCGAGCTAGAAGAGACACATCTACCCCGATCAGCCCGAACATAATAGATTAGCACATAATGCCCCCCCCCCCCCCCCCCCCCCCCCCCCCCCCCCCCCCCCCCCCCCCCCCCCCCCCCCCCCCCCCCCCGCCCCCCCCCCCCCCCCCCCCGCCCCCTATACGACTGCGCGCGCTCATACCACTCGGTCGATGACGGTAGCTCCCGTTGGCCAGGAGCAGAGCAGCACAGTGCCAGGCAGTTATACTAGATGTTGGGCGCACACTTGCGCACTCGGAGGCCGCCTCGTCGCGCGGTCATTACGATAGTTACGGTAATTACGCGCTGACGTTTTCCTCGATAGATCTACGAGGGCTACTGCTACTACTACTACTACTACTACTACTACTACTACCGGAGAGCTGGCCAGCCGGCTAGGGCAGAAGACTCTTCCCAGAAGCCGGGAGATATATCCCCCACTTGCTGCTTCTAGTATTAGTAGCAGTATGGTCGGAGGGGAATAAATTATCATTGCGCCATTATAAATCCAACGCGCACTTTGTCGTCGTCGTCTCTCCTCCTCCTTACACACGTTGAGCGCAATTATGTATGCGCAATGACATGAATATCAGCTCGCCAATTTTCTCACTTCCGAGAGTTTCTGGCTCTCCTCGTACGCGTTATACTTGCATAATGTACGATACGCCACGGCCAGACGGATTTCAACGGGGCGAATCGCAGTTTTACCCGTGTTATACCAATATACGTACGTACCCACGTCGTTTCTACGCTTATCCTCCTTACCTCCCGTTACTCATATACATACATAT
>JAPYYV010049279.1:0-10551 GCA_030522625.1 Copidosoma aretas
ACGACTACATTCATCATAGTATTTTTTTATGTATTACTTGTAATTTGATTGTTATTCAGCGACCCCTGTAGTTTCTAATTGTTTTATTTTATAAGGTATCAACTAATTTACTATTATGAATTTAAATGCAAAAAAAGTTCTCTGTATATACTTTTACGAACGTAGATCCTTGTAAATATATTAATAAACGAACTTTAAAGTACTCCGATTAGTTCAACTACCACACATCGTTTTTAATTCAGCACTGTAAATTTACGCATTCTTACATCAGTATCATAAACAGCGACCCCGAATACCCCTAGGGATGAATTATGTTAACGATATTCAATTTTTGGACAAATTTTGACCGCTATTTTGCATCCGCAATTTTAAATTTTTTAAATTCTGACAGCAGATTCGTAATCAGCAATCCCAAAAACCAGTGATGAACAACTATTTTGACGAAATTCGATTTTTCGAAAAATTTTGTGCTCCATTTTGTATCCGCCATTTTGAATTTTGGCAATCTGAGAGTAGATTCACAATCAGCGACCCAAAAAACCCCTAGAGATCAATTAATTTGACAAAATTCGATTTTCGACAAATTTCGTCCGCCATTTTGTATCTGCCATATTGAATTTCAGGAATATGAGAGCAGATTTACAATCAGCGACCCCAAAAACCCTCAGAGATCAATTATTTCAACAAAATTCGATTTTTCGAAAAATTTCGTCCGCCTTTTTTATCCGCTATTTTTAATTTCGGCAATCTGAGAGCCGATTAACAATCAGCGACCCAAAAAAAACCCCGGAGATCAATTATTTTAACAAAATTCGACTATTTGAAAAATTTCGTCCACCATTTTGTATTCGCCATTTCGAATTTCGGGAATCTGAGAGCAGATAAACAATCAGCGACCCCAAAAACCCCCAGAGATCAATTATTTTGACAAAAATCCAATTATTCGAAAAATTTCGTCCGCCATTTTGTATCCGCCATTTTAAATTTTTTTAATATGACAGAAAATGTATAAGAAGTGACCCCAAATGAAAAACAAAGGTTTTTAGGTACTGTAGACTCTAGAAATTGTTATATTGAAAATATTAATTTAGTATTATTAACATTTGTGCGTTATAACGGATTTTATAGGTTATGTGTGACACCTCACAGTTTCGGGGGAAACGGTTTCATAGTCTACAGCTCAAGACGAATATTTTTAAAAAAAATTCAGGTGGATTCCTTAAAAAACCAGGTGAATAAAAGTTTTGCCGTTTTTTTTGAATTTTGAACCACTGTCCGCCGTTTCTGTGGCGTTGCCGGAACTACCAAGAGCTCATCGATGGCCCGGACTCAGTTCGATATTTGCGCACTTGGGGCAGATATAAGTATCTCGATTATAGCACATATCCTAACAAATATTGGCATTATCACACCTGATCAAGCACCACACAACGACCCTCGCGGTCTTTTCCACGGATTGAAGATCGCTGATCCTGACTTCCCAAAGCCTCGCGGAGTCGATGCCGTCATCGGGATCAACGCGTACACTTAGATTATCTGACCCGGTATCGTCTAACGCGGTAGATTACTAGCTCAGAGAACAGTGTTTGGATGGATGGTTACAGGAGCACAGAACGAGTCATCCTCAGCGTCTCTGAAAAGTATGACAACACTTCAGATTCCCGAGCAACACTCAGAGTCCTGGCACGAACAGCTCGTCGGACTCATGCAGAGGTGCTGGGCCATCGAAGAGATTCCTCACGTGCATCGAGACTACCCAGCCCACGCCGACTGCGAGGATCTTTACGCCAAGCATCACTCCACAGACAGCGACGGGCGGTGCATTGTTCCACTGTTAATCAAAAAGGGAGAACTGGAACTCATCAGGGATAGCCTGCCACAAGCCTGATGAGTACTTCAATTGGCACACCGGAGGATGAAGAGAGAGCTCCGATCAAGATACACGGAATTTATGAGCGTATACCTCTGTTTGGGTCACATGCACCCTGCTACTAAGCAAGAGATCGAGAATACTGACTGCACGGTGAACTATATGCCTCATCACGCGATCTGGCAGCAAGGTGACGGCGGGCGGTGGCTCTGAGTGGTCTTTAACGCGTCATGTCCAACCTTGACCAGATATAGTCTCAACGACGCTCTTTACGCAGGGCCCAAGCTACAGAATAATATCGCCAGCGCCATCTCTCGCTGGAAACGGCATAGGATCGCCTTCTGCACATGTAGAGTGGCTGCTGTGCATGTATATCTCTACGTGGATGATTTCCTGACTGGAGGCCCAGACTTAAAGTCGGCCAAAAGGTGCCGAGATCAGCATAGACAACTGAAGGCGGGGAAATTTCAACTCACAAAATAGGTCTCAAATACGAATTGGAAATCACATGGGATCCGAGCGTGAACGTTTCCGATACCCCCCCCCCCCCCCCCCCCCCCCCCCCCCCCCCCCCACCCCCCCCCCCCCCCCCCCCGCCCGCCCCCCCCCCCCCGACCACTTGGCAGGCCAAACTTGATTGGGACAAACCTTTGCTGGCCTCAATGGTCAAGTGCTGGAACGACTTCCAAAGGGCTCTAACTGATATAGATATAACAATGCCTCGATTGCTTGACTCGAGCCTAGACAGCAAGCTGCAATTACACACCTTTGCTGATGCAAGTCGTCGAGCACTGGCCGTTGTCATCTACTTGAAAGTTGAAACCAGGGCTGGCTCAGTAAATGTACGCCAGGTGTGTGCAAAAACCAAACTGACTCTAATCAGGAGCTTGCTCCCACAACGAAGTCCCTGTGCGAGAATGACGATTCCTCGCTTTAAGTTGAAAGCAGCGCTTATGGCCGTACAGCTAATCACATCCATCGCCACCGCCATTGAAGTCTCACTGAGCGACTGCCACCTCTGGAGTGACTCCAGCATCACACTGCACTGGCTCGGCTCTGACGAGCCAACAGGATAAGAGCTGATCGACAATTACGCTCATTACATACGGGAAACTCTACCTCAAGGAACTTGGCGCAACGTGCCCACTGACGAGAACCCAGCCAACGCTGCAACGAGAGGAATCGAGCCAGAAAACTCCGCTGTCATCCACTGTGGTGGAACGGTCCTCCATGGCTTGCCAGGCCACTTATCGAGTGGTCAGCCATGCCATCATTGACAGTTCCAGAGACGATGACCTGTCTGATTATCCAAAAGCCGGAGGAAGTTCAAGGGACGAAAGGGAGGAACAAGAACCCCTTTGTAGCCTGGTTTTCGTGCCTCTTTCGCAGACTCACGATGCATATTAGAAAATACCAAGCTCCCCTTCCATTCGAACCAAAAATGGCTAAGGAAATCCATGAAGCTTTCCTAGACTGTGTGAGATTCACTCAGCAAACTGACTTTGCAACAGAGCTTGATGCCTTGAGAAAAGGGGATCCGCTGAAGATGTCAAGTCGGCTAAGGAAGCTTGCTGTATTTCTTGGTGGCAGTGAAGTCCCGCGGGTAGGGGGTCGTCTTCGAAACCCCCCCTTGGCCTACGAAGAAAAGTACCCCCCCCCCCCCCTCCCTCCTAAACAGAAAGAGTCACTTGGAGCGCTTGGTGATCGATTGGGCCCTTCAAAAGGCAGTGCATAGCGACTGCCGCTCAACCTACGCACAAGTTCTGCGCAAAACCTGGATAGTTCAAGGAGAGGCAGCAATCCGGCAAACCGTCAGCATGTGCGTCATCTGCTCCAAGTCACTCGCTCGCTCGATGAATCAGGAAATGGCGCCCCTTACAGTCCCTCGGGTGATCCCCGCTCGACCATTTAGCAAGACTAGCGTGGACTATGCGGGGACTTTTCAAATCCTGAGGAGAAAGGGTCGAGGAGTCGCGTCAGTCAAAGGATACGTTGTCGTCTTCGTCTGCCGCTGCATAGAGGACATTCACTTGGAGTTAGCAGGAGACTTGACCAGGGCAAGCTTCCTCGGGGCTCTCGCCCGCTTCGTTCGTCGCCGAGGTAGGCCGAAGGAGATGTATAGCGTATATGGAATCAATTTTCATGGCGCTGACCATGAACTCCGTCAACTCTTTGCGGAGGACAATCATGACTGGGACCATGTCACCGAGAGTCTGGCCAAATACGGGATAGAACGGCACTACATCCCCCCTCGGCCCCCCACTTTGGTAGGCTGTGAAAGGCCGGCGCAAAATCCATGAAGAGACAACTGCGCCGGGTTGCTGGTTCACGAAAGATGACATGAGGAGCTCTCCGCGCTTCTGGTGGTGAACGAGATGATTTTGAACTACCGTCCCATTGGCCCTCTCTCTGATGACGAACAGGATCTCGATATTCTGACTCTGGCATATTTCCTTATCAGTGGCCCTCTCAATACCCTTACGGGAAGGATAAGTACTTAGGACAAGAACCTCAATCGTCTAACGCACTAAAAGCTTGTCAAGACTATGAAGAACTCAGTGAGCCACCGCTGAGGGCCAGAGTACCTCAACACGCACCGGCGGAAAGTGAAGTGGACCAAGCCACGAGATAACCTTGCTGTTGGCGATCTCGTCCTCATCATAGATCCAGGACTGTTGACTTCCCAAGGCAAGTGGCCACTCAGCAGACTCGTCAAAGCAAGGCCGGAGCATGATGGCCTTGTCAGAGTGGCCAAAGTAAAAACCGCACTGGGAAGTAAACGATCTCCCAATTTTCGTATTATATTTTCGTATTATAAAATCTCCATGGATTTAGAACTTGAATAAAAAAAACATATGCACAAGATGTGGCGCCTGGTGCCCCGTTTGAGATCTATCTTCAAAACCCATTTTTATTATGTGCAAAAAGTAAATAAATTCCCTTTTTCTTATGCCTATTTCCAGTCTAACTATTGCTTCCTCTATTCATCATACATATCCTAAAGTGTTTGCATTTGAACCCAAAATGATGTTTGTAAGTCTGAATCCATTTTTTCCCCTTTTTTTTCCTTTTTAATTCCTAAATCCATCCCTACCCTTCCCGCCTCTAGTTTCCATATACATATCCTTGTGTCTTTGCATTTAAACTAAACTTCATATTTTGAATCTGAACTTCATATTCTGATTCAATATTGCGAAAAACATGACAGCCCTGTCATTGGCTCTCACAATAGCTGCTTTAAAAGACACCTTATATTTTTTACATCATGTGGTATACCGTGTACAATTTCGACTCAACCAGCAACATAGGAACGTATTTTGAGCTGCCCTAATTTACTTTAATAGCATTTGGGAGATTGCAGGTTTAGAGTGAATTTCTCTTATTATAATCTTAAAACATGTAAAATTGAGTAATCTAAATGAAACTAAATTATAAAATCCTATTGATGAACTTATAATTAAGTAAGGTGAGTGAGAGATTAGTATGAGGTGATGAGGAGGTGAAGGGGAGCTGGGTTTGAGCTGAGGGGGAGGTGAGTGGGGGGTGAAGGAAGGGAAGTGGGGAGCTGAGAGGAGCCCAGGGGGAGCATGGGGAGCAGGGGGAGAAGCTAGCCCAAAAAAAATTGGGATAAAAATCACGTAAAAATGAACGAATAACTACATGATTTGATGGGGAGCTGAGGGGGAGGGACAAGGGGAGGCAGGGGGGGGCAGGGGGGAGGCTGGTACTCACTTTTATTCATACAACTATATAATATAGGAAAATATATTAATCATAGACATATATATATATATTTACGTATTTATACACACACACGTACACACTCTCATAGTACATACACTATAGGACATAAACTATAATTAATGATTACATGGCAACACTAGAGCTCTGGAATAGCGTATGTACAACGTAACTATGCTCTCGGTGTGTTGTCACCCACCCGAAGAACAACCGAAGAAATTTTTTTTCATATCGCATGTACATGTACAACTATTTTTTTTAAATGCAATAATTTTTTGTAATCTGTAATATTTACTACATAAATTTATAGCTAAATCATCCAAAGTTAAAGTGATATTTTATACTGCCTGACATCTTTCTATTCGTGCCCAGAGTTTTTTTTTTCTAGTGAGAAAACCCATAAAACTTGTTATCTTTGTCTATTTTTTTGATTTGGCGTATTTTGATCGATTTAGAGAATACGTTTGGACAAAAAAACAAATCATGATTTCTGCACTTTTCTAATTATTTTGTTAACATGCTTTAATTTCTCCTAAAGTTTTCCACCTTTATATCATGAAGATGCATCGAAATCACTGAAAGTAAAGGTTATTTTATAATATCAACCAACACCTCCGTATTAGTTCGCCGCGATGTTTCTTCTTCCGTTAAGAAAACCCCACGAAGTAAGAAAATAGAAGACTCGACTTCTCATACAGAAAGTGGCAGCACTTGTCGTACAAAATAATTAATTATTAATCCAAGTATCCAGCTGCAAGCTAAGCGCAGGCGGCAGCGCTTTAACTTTGCGATTCAAGAGTGTACGGTTAAAATCTTCAAAATACTTTTTTTTATAATTATTTAGCAGTAAATACATAATACGAAACGTAAAACATTACGCGTAAAAAAAAAATTGCATAACACAGTTTTTAGTACACATTTTTCATAGCCAAAGTTACATATATATACATATACTAGTGGGGCTTTGCCGCCTGCGCGCTCCGCGCGCCAACCCCCAGATTTTTCATGATAACTCTGGGATTATATAAGATAACCATTCATAGTATCCTTCGATGCATAAAATAATTTGATTGAAATTGTACTTCTCTATGATCGTTATGCAGGGAAGTAAATCAATGATTTCCATTTTTTTCCCCTTCAAAAATATGTACAGTGAGTGAATTTCCCATTTCTAAAAAAAAAACTTTTTTCACCCGATTTAAACTCGCGATCTCGTGCATACGAGCTGTGTACCGTGTCGACTTATATACGAGCTCTCTATATTTCAACTTGCAACTCACTTTTAATTTAAATTTTGTACTACTGTTTATTTATCAATATTTTGTGAATATCTGTTGAATTACATTAATAAACTATCAAACAATTGATTTAATAAGTTTTTTTAAACTTTGAGAATAGATTCCAGTTGCGGCTTTCCTATATATTGAATATTTCTTTTATTTTATTAATTACATAATTATTTTCTGAATTTTTACACTTTTTTCAAATTTTTTATTATAAAAGTTTTACAGATATATTTTCTATCATTGGTTTATGAATACAAGGTTCTATGGATGAATTATTTGATTTTCATTGCGTCTCATTAATTCAAAATTTCAGCTGGTATCATTCCCGAACGAATTTCGGCGTAATTAGCCACATCTACATATATTGTTTGCCGAAAAAGTACAGCTGATACATAGGTGCCCAAGTTTTTTTCAAAAACTATTCCTACATTAATGCCACTTTCTTCTCGACTGACTAAAAATACACAAATCTATAATTACTTCTGAAATAATTATAATATCCCTACTCTTCCAATAACCCAATTATCAAAAAAAATAAATAGTTTTGACTGTAATTGTTTGTTTTCCCCTTGTATATAAGGTTAAAGTATATTGGATTATTCAGTTAAAGGAGCTAGAGATTCATATTTATGCTTTTCATTGAAATTTTTTTAAATTAGCGGATGAATTATTTATGAATGAACATTGTGATCAGGCGAGTTAATTTGGTGATTTGGTTTAAGGTGCGTGGGTTTTGATTTGTTTTAATTAAGTATTGAGCTTAAGTGTCCGTGTCTCCTATCCAGTATCTGTTTTATCTTCGGTATTGGTGTTAGTAACATTTTTTGTTTCTCGCCGTAGTAACACAAAGTTAGTTATTTTTAGACGTAGTTGTAGAGCATTGTATTGATATACATATTTTCTGTTAGACAAATATGGAGCTTACTTGCCCAAAAGTCTGATTGGTTTTCTCCGTTGTCAAAAGCATGTGCTATCCAGCAAATCTTGTCTATTTACATCATGATCGAATGTATATAATACACCTATATAGTAAGTATAATATAATACACGAAAATATATTGCTCATCATATGTTGTATTTAAAAAACATGGTTTCGATTGGGAGATCTTAGCCTATCACTGCTCAGATATAGTTTGCTAAACTACAGCGCAATCATGGTTTGCACACACCTGGTTTTTTTGCATGGTGTGCATTAATCGGTTGCTCTGCCCGATTCATGCAAATGGGTGTTATTAGGGTACAATATAGGGTATTATTCCATGTACTTTATTCCGAAACCCCATAGGGGTAAACGGTACAGTTGTTGGTAACCCGATAGTGATTGGCCACGCGGGTTATTCCTATATCTATATATACATGCTCCATTTAAAAATACATGTGCGGCCAATCACTGTCGGGTGGCTAACAACTGTACCGTTTACCCCCATACTTCTCTGCTTACACTCTCAGTAAATAAATTATGTGTTAATAAACAGTGTAAGCGGGCGAGTATATTTGGTTATTTGGTTGTAGGTGTTTAAGTTATATTTCATTTTTATTCCGTATTAAGCTCGAGCGTGCGGTGTTCCGTTACCTGTTTTATCAGTTGTATTACTAATGGTCACGTTTTATTGTGGTGCCTCTGTCTATTAGCCAAATAAGACGTGCGGGAAAAACAGATAATCTTGAGGGGCTGTGAAGGAGCGGCTTCAGCTGCAATCGGTTGTTTTCGGCAATGTTCGACGATGTTGGGGGGTTGGGTGAAAGGATTCGTCTTTAATCGGAATAATCCGTTTGTTTCCGGGAGACTTCGGCGAGAATGAGTCTTTCGGGTGACGTCAGCCATCTTCGGCTATGGTTAAAATGCGGGGGGAAAGTGGTGGTGGGAGGGGGAATATATTATACTTGAATAAATTCGAAGTCCTTGCGAATTGTTAGGTGGGTAAGGAATAACCTAACGAAAATGGGGGGCACGGGGCGGCTCGGAAGGACGTGTGAGGGCTACGGTTAAAATAAAGAAGGGGTAATTTGTTAATATAGTTTTAATCTTAAAACATGTAGAAGGGAGAAATCGAGATGAAACCAAATTATCAATTCATAGACATGAACTTATAATTGAGTTGTATGTGTGTGTGTATTGTGTAATAGATTATAAGGTGATGGGGGGTAGCTGTGGGGAGCCAGGGGGGAGTGGGGGGAGTTAACCCAAAAAAAATTGGGTTAAAAATCACGTAAAAATGAACGAATAACTACGTAATTTGAGGGAGAGCTGTGGGGAGCAGGGGGGCTGGGACTCACTTTTGTTCATACAACTATATAATATAGGAGACACATTCAGTTACATACATACACATATAAATTTACATATATGAATGTATCTATGTATTCAAGCCTTGTCTATTTCATGATAAATAAAATGTGGACTAGGAAAATTATTTTAAACACTCAAAATATTACCTACGTAATATAATTATCTCGAGAATATAAGAAATTGTTAAAGTTTCACATTATAAATAAACACTTATTTCCTTAATCTTTAAAAAAAAGTAACTGTGACAAAACACAAGTCTCATAATAAATAACAATAGAATATTTAAAATTTAACAACTGTATTTATTTAATTTTTCTTTTTTTTGCCTTTTTATTTGTTTTAGGAACCTTTTTATTCTTACATGTATTAGAATTAATGGATCTGATTCAGTGAACTTTTTTTTTTCTCCTTTTCGTATATATTAAAATACGTTCATTCAAGCATTAGGTTTTTCACGCACTCTCAGCAAAACAGTACTGGTTTTGCAATGAGAGTGATCACTAGCAAAACTTACCTGTTTATACATGAATTACTATGTACATAGAGGTAATTGCTTGCATTACAGATATAACTATTGTGTGCACTTGATAGTGAATATAGGGAATCATTCATATTTTTTACAATACCAATCGAAATGTAAATTTAAGTTGTTTAATGTAGTTAATTCATGCATCCCATGTATTTGCAGCAAGGTACTCTGTAAAATGTTTTTGACTCTGTCTATTTGATGCACTTAGCGGCCAAGAAAACCTATTCATAAGTAATTTAAGGAGTAATTTGTTATTGTGGTATTATTAATACTAGAATTGAAATAATTATGAGTTTCTTCAAAAGTGGACACTTTATAAATAATAGTTGAAAATTAGATATTAATCACGTACAATATTTACAAAATTAAAAAAAAATATATATTTCGAGGATTTATACCTTACATCCTTCGAATGCAAAGCAAACGCGCTGCCGCACAGTGTTTCTTTTTTTTTTTTTTTTTATTTCAAAATCAAATATCTCAAGAACGAAAACAGGTACACACATAATTTTTTTTAGAGAATACTCCTTATAGAAAGTAAATTACAGAAAAAATATTTAGAATTTGTCCAAATAATTTACTAACCTCAAAAAATGCTTCACAATTCGCAAAAGAATGAAAAAAAATGTAAAAGCTTGTACTTATAGGAACGTTAGGCTTCTATCAACCAAAGGAAAATATCCACATTCGTGCATATACACTTAGGTAACCATTTATATTGTATCTTACTACTTATAGTTATTTTACATAACCTCAAAACTAATAAAAGACGCTTTTTTACGATTTCTGATGGAAAATACAAATATCTTGATACAAAACCAGATAGACACATAAT
>JAPYYV010049512.1:0-10865 GCA_030522625.1 Copidosoma aretas
TATACTATAGAGGTAAGTGCGAAGCTGCACATGTACACGTAAATACATACACTACGCCTACGTAAGTACACAAAACTATATACAGAGTGCAGATAAGGTTCAAAGGTATCTTCAAATCGATTGTTATTTACAAAAGGCCGATGGACAAAATGGATGAATAAAACAGGGATCGACACGGGGATGAACAAAATATATACACGTAACATCAAAACAAATCTTAAAAGCGCACGCTGGTTAGTTGGTTTAATTACCGCAAATTTGTCGGTACCAGTCCCAGAGCTGTTCTGCTCGTCAGCCAGAACGTGTGGAAGTAGTAGTAGTAGTAGTAGTTGTTGAATCGTGTCGCAGACGCAGACAGTAGGTGGTGATTTTATATATATATATACACGCAAGCCGACAGACGGATTAGGGCGAGGCAGGACGATTGTGCGTTTTTATGCGTGTTCGTGATAGTAGATAAGTACGGGAGGTGGTTCGCATTATTAAAAGCGCGCAAAGTACAGGCAGCAAGAAAAGGCAGACAAAAATATTATTATTGCAATTGTTATTACTGTCAATGTTATTGTCGATTGATCTGTAACATGAGTAATCGGAATAATCATAAATGTGACGTTTAGCGCATGTCGTACAGTTGTTCACGATTTTATATACACAGCACGTGAAATTTAGCCGCGAAAACGCGCGGATGCGGTAAAAATGTTCTCCTTCCGAGTTAAAAAAAAAAGATAGACCGAGCCGCGAATGATGAAAAGCAAGTGAAAGCAATACAGTAAAATTCTGCAAAAAACTGAACCGAGGAGTTGATCAATAATTTCTTTTTTACTTGAACAAAAAATCTGCTTCTTCACTCGTCATTGACACGTAAGTTGGTACTCCCATAGTGTATGTGTGCGTCATGTTACGTAAATATATATATGCTATGAAGCTCGATATTACGAAGAACCCAAAACCTGTAGGCTGTTTGTTTGTTAGTATACTGCAGAAATGTATTAAGAGGTAAATTATTATTAGTATTGTTGTGTGCAAAAAAAATGAAGCGTACGTTACAATACAAAATCAATGATTTTTTAAAAGAAGATGTAGTTCACTTAGGTATTAAGTAATGTCATGATTAGATGTATGGGCCAGTTTTGTTTTTGCGTTGTTTTTCTTATCTAGGTCTTGGACTTACTATTATTAGTGCCGGGCTCGGAGACTAGAAGGAGGAGGCACGGACCCGTCGACAAATCAGCATCGAGAAAAACACCAAGAAAAAAAAGAAGAAAAAATGGATACTTTAATTTTTTACGTCAATTTATAACGTTCGAGGGAGGGCCTAATGTCATCATCTTCATACAACATCATCTCGCCCTTGTTGTGGTAGTAGTGGTTATCTCAATTATCAATTGGGACAAATTTTTTTATCTTTCCAACAATGTGTATCAGTGTATATAATATGCTATAGCTGGCGGCCCCGCGTTCGTGTGAATTTTCACGACGTTTGCAGAATATAAGTATTAGCCGCAGTAACAGCAGCGGCAATCTAAATCAATAGACGCTAATTGATCGATCGACTGCTGCTCGAAGAAGCGCCAATCGTTCTCTAATGCCGTGGACACTTGACGCTCTCGCGACGATAACAATAGAAATAATTCATTACTCAGGATGCGTCTCTTATTGTTGTGAAAATTCACATGACGTGGCGACGGCGTCGGTCGGTTTTACAAAGCGACTACATAATATGATAACATACACATGATCGTGTATACATATAATACCCACATTAGATATATATTATCTAAAAATGACCAACTAAATCGTGAATAAGTTTGTAGCGGCAAGTACAATAAGCTGGTGCTGGAAACGGACGGGTTAATGACCGCCAGATTTTTGTTAAATTTTTTTTTTTCGTGTATTGTACAACAATTGTGCAATTAATCAGAGCAGCATTACAATATTATAATATATATAAAGACAATCACCCCCGACCATGTAAATTTATGATATAATACTACATAATTATATATTACAGGTAATTAACGTATTTTTGTCGTTCGTAAGCTATGCTATTATAGCGAGAGAGAAGTGATGGAAAAAAAAGGAGAGCCGCGGGGCCTCGAGCTATAAAAAGAATCTCGAGCGTAATTTTCGCGAGTGTGCAAGCGAGTCGTAAATCGATTGGCTTAATCAAGACGCTCGCCCCCCTTTTTTTTCTTCTTTTTTTTTTCCCTCGCCTTCGCTCGCTCACTTTTAAGTATTTCGTCGTCCCTCGATGTGTACAGATCGAGAACTGTGTTAAGGCTGTTTCGTCGCTCGCGCGAAATTTCTCTCCCTTTTTCGGCAAAACCGAAGACCAAAAAAGCGACGCGTCACGCTCGTCGACGATACCGAAAAAAGAAAAAAAATTAAGCCATTTTTCTCTCATTCATGACACTGCACGGTATCGGTTTAACGTACAGCCGAGCTGAGAGAAAAACAAGGAGGTGCACTGTAGTTGTATGGATATTACGTTCCAACTCTCGAGAGTTTCGCATTTCAATTCTAGTCCGTATAGGAACAGAAAATATTTCAACGAGTCCATTGCTAAACGGATTCGTGGAAGAATGTTACGAGATATCGAGGAGAACGAGTTTTATTATATTTCGACGCGATGGGATATAAAATTATCGTACGAAATTCCGCAAAAAGGTCGGTGCGATTTATTTCTCGCGGCGGTATTGAAATCATTCTTAACGACACAATCTCCTATTTGTTTACCGCCCGTGAAAAAAGAAAAAGAAAAAAAGACACGCGTCATCACGGGCGAGCCTTTCGAAGCCAGCAAAAAATATAATGTCACGTCGAAACGGTGTCTCCCGTTCTTCGATATTTTTCCTTCGCGAGGATATAAATATTACAAACACGAAGTGAAGTATAGCCCAGGTAAATATATAGGTGCACCATCAAAAAGACGATTTGCATATTCAAGAGTACGTGTATGTATTTAATACACTTATAGTCGGGAGGGAAGGGAGGGAAGAGGAAGTCGAAAACTCGTTTCGATAAATCGGCGCGCGCCCTGGTAGAGAATGTGCAATCTGGAAAAAGGAAGGAGGAAGAAAGAAACAAAGAAGAAACCCGCCGTCTCCGTTGCGCGACGAGAGGGTATTACTCTGCTGCCAGAGAGCGTAGGTCGTCGTCGCCGTCGTCGCATATGTGCAGCAGAGCATACATATACGTATACATAAATTATATACAACACGACTGTGCACGACGACGTCGTTGACCGTTCACGAGGCTTTACTCGAATTTCACTCATTGGGCAGAATAAATAGAGAAAGGAAGATGGAGAGACTATATTTATGTGTATAAGGTACAGCGAGAGAAGAAGGACCGAGAGGGTAATTCGACTCCTCCTCCGCTACCTATGCATGCACACATAATAATTATACACATACGCATTGCACGCTCGGTCGTTTGCGACGACTGCTCTTGCACCGGTTTTACATGCATAATACTTGGATGATGGTGCACGATGCAGACACTCGAGACTTTTTGTGCACCTTTATCACACTCTGATTATGATAAGGTCGACCCCGACTATAAGTACACAATACGCGCGTGGGAGAGAGTTTGAGCGATCGCCCCCTTGATATACATAATATACTTCACAACGTGTTGCGCGCGGTTTTTTTTTTGTTCTTCCAAACGACAGATTGCAAATTAATCGAGCTCTCGGGTAGTATCTTATTAATTTCCGCCGCGCCGCGAGAAACGAATGAATAATTCAGCAGTTCCCGGGTCGTTGCCGCTGTTATCGTCACACAGCCGTCGTTTCCCGCTGAAACAGGCGTGCAATAGGCCACTACTTTTATCCACGCGCCTGCTACTCGTATCGTGATTCGCACAAACACCTCGGGGCGAAATTAAAATATTACCCCGTGAAAAGCGCCCGCAAACAACAACGCCGATCTGCCGCTGTGGGAAAAATAGACCCGTTCGCGAAGAGAGCTGCGGATGGAAAAAAAAAAAAACCAGGTATTACCTCAGCGGGCAGCAGCAGCAGCAGCAGCAGCATCATCATCATCATCATCAACGGCCACATACGGCATCATCGCAGGCGCGCAGGGTTGGCTGATGCTGCTGCTGCCTTTTTCGCGCGATACACACGAGACCGTACAAGGCCTGGTATCTGGTTCTCTCGCCTTGCGCCCATCAAGCTCCGCGCGCACTGCGCTCATTAATAGTATGATCACTTACCGCGTTTGATTTTGGCTTCGAAGCGGCGACGTAGGCCAGGTACTGGATGACTTTCTTTGTGTTCTCCGTCTTGCCGGCGCCCGACTCGCCCGTGCACAGGATGGACTGGTCCTCGCGATCTGTAATCAATCGCATCGTCGTCATCCGTATAATATATACTCTGTGCACGGTGTGTGCAATTTTTTTTTTGATCCATTGGAATTATTGAATGCCAAGGACCCTCTTGCGCGTTCTTGAATCTTACGTATACGTGAGCAATTTGTGTTTTATACGACACGTGCGTGTGCATATAACCGCGCGTATACTTAACATCAGCGAGGGAATCAAACGAAACATCAACTTCTGTATTGACGACTCTGTCATCGGCACTCGAGAGTCTTACATAGGTACTAATGGATTCATGAATAATTTACGGCTAGTCGTGCAGATCATGTCACCAACTGCATGTATTATTATTATATAAATTGTACAATTGGATAGCACTGCACATGTGGAGAGAAAAAGAAACTTGTGTAAATCAGAGAAACGTGGATTATTATTACCTTGGAGCATGGAACGGTAGGCTGAATCGGTAATGGCGAACACGTGGGGCGGCACCTCGTGTCTTTTGATGCCTTTGTACCTCTCCATGATTTTTTCCGTGTAGATCGGCAGCTTCTTGTACGGATTGACGACCACACAAAACAAGCCAGAGTACGTCTGAAAAGTCACATCGTCATCGTTATTTTAGAATGACATAATACGGTATGATACATGTTCATAATGAGACGTGCAGTGACAAACATCGCCACAGTTATGGAGTGCACAGACAAAAATTGGGAAAATTTTTGCGCAAAAGGGTTATGAAAAACATTCGATTATCATATACCTCGTATACATATCTGTCTGTCTGTCAACATCACCATTTTTTTTTTAGTTTTCACTTGGACAACTCTCTGCCATGCCGATACTCTTACACTACGCTGTATGTATTATACACCAACATGGGTACCTATAGCTGCTGATACTATCTATATCATCATCAGTGTCGAGACGTGCAAGGGAGATTTGGGAAAGGGTCGCGTTTTCATCGGCCGCGACGACGACGAAGACGACGACGACTGAAATAGAAATCGCAAAGCCGTGGATGCGCGGTCCCCGTTTGATGGTCGAGTAGCTTTTTCCCCGCTGGAAAATCGACCAAGTGTACTTACTGTCTGCAACAGTCGGGTGTACAGGTTTTCATCAAAATTTGTTCCCCTGTCACTTTATAATTATATGAAACCTGAATACTCATGGATTTTTCCTCCTTCTCATTCACAATACGTATACTCAATGCACGACTACAGTTACAATGACAAAAATGAATATACACATACACCTGTCTGTGATGTGAATGTCGTCCACTTTGACGAGTCAACTCATGTCATATAGGATAATTTAGAATCGCGCCGTTCGCAAATTAAATCATGGATACAGAGAGTACGTAAATAACATAAATATACACAAAGTAGCTCTCAACACCCGAGCTGCACTGCACATATTATAATGATGGTGATGATGATGATGATGATGTATAATAAATATACATGCATCATGCATACATCTCTAATGACCACGCGCGATTTTCTATCGCATCATGCGCTCGGGTGTGTTACTTAAGTATTATGATTTAATAGTTAAATCACGCGGAGCTTGATATATAATTATAGAGGAAATCCATAAATTTCAATAAAATTTCGTTACGCAGCAGCAGGAGCAGTAGCGCGCGAGAGCCCGTCAATCCGTTATCTTCGTAGCGGGCAATACTGCTGCAGGCAACAGTAGAACGAGAGCACAGACAAATCATTTACGAGAAAAGAAAAAACCCTGCACTATTTATTATACTTATCCCCTCGATCGATCTGCTGCGCCGCTTGAGCATACATGTATATTATAAGATACAACACTTACGATCGGCCATGCGTGGCCAAAATTAAAAATAGAGGGGGAGTAGAGCATGGAGGTAATATTACGTGATGGTGGAGGAAGACGTTGTCGGTGAAAAGAGAAGGAAAAAAAAAAAGGTGAGCTCACGAACTATATTACTGACAGAGAAAAATGAATCGGCTCGCGACTCAGTGGGTCAATACTGAATAGTTTAAAATATGATGATTCTTCTCCCGTAGGCAGAGGAGGTGCCTGCGTATTTTTTGTCTTTCTTTCTTTTTTTTTCACCTTGAATCCCGAGCATGTCGTATGCAAAAACAACAATTTGGGGGTACAGTAATTCGGATAATAATGGTACTGGTGGATGCAGGAAATACAGGAAGGATAATGGCACATGTAACGCAGGCAACGTACAAATTTGTATGTATATCGTAATCTCCTCTTCTCGGGGTGCGCTATTTAATGTTCATACAGTCGGCTCTCTTTCATGCATCCACGTATTAATACATATACATGCATATGCATGTCACCTATGTACGTACGTATGTAATTATATGTGTGTCGGCTGGAATGCCAAAGCCTCGGCCAAAGCGATGACGTCAGGAGGCCGGCGCTGCTGCTGCAGCATATTCAGGTGAGCCCTCCCACTCTCTAGAGCCGCGACGCCCGCGACTCGCGAGCAAGAGAGTTAGTGTATACATACATACATACAGTTGTACGATTGTATACCCCCTACATACGTGTATACATATAATTATCTGCGGGAAGGAATGGAGGAAGAGCCTCGAATTCGCCAACACCTACGCCCGGCTCCTCGTCGCCGGCAGCAGCAGCGAGGCCTTTTAAAAAGAGACTCGATCCCAAGTTCGTTCGTTCGTTCGTTATCATCAATTAAATTTTCCTTTTTTTTTTTTTTCCCAACAGTGAGTCACGCAAGTGCAAGCTGCACTTTTCGCATGACTCACGCTCTATTTTTCATTCGTTTCGCGATTACTCTTTTATTTAAATTTATTTATATTTTTTTCAACTCCGATGGCTCTTTTACAATTTCTCCCCCCACAGCCATCATCGGATCTGATCGGCGGGACGGAAAAATCAGCTTGCCGGACCGAACGCCATGCGAGATTTTTGTCCCGTACACGCGATCGAGAGCGCCTCTCTTTCCCCGTCCTAGCTCGAAAGATCGTTTTATCTCCCATCGTCCGCCGGTCGCGATTTTTTCACTCGGGGTCGCTCCAATTAACAGCGGGCGAAGGGGAAAGGGGGGGGGGGGGGGGGGCCCCCCCCCCCGCGGGGCAAGCCCCAACAATACGGGGCAGGCCGGAGGGGGCCCTTTGGGGGCAAAGGCCGACATATACGGCGCAGGCAGCAGGGGACCTTTTGGGGACTAAGGCCGTCGCTGCCGACGACGACAATTTTGGGCCTGATTCGAAGGAGGTTCCCCTTCTTTTTGCGGGCATAGTTACGTTGTCGTCGTATATACACCACATCGCTTCGTTCTCGTACTTCATTGCGAGTGAAAGAGAGAGCCTAGCATCAGTAAGACGGTACATGGAAGAGAGTTACTGGCTCTCTCTCTCTCTCTCTGTTGGATGTACCCTCTGATATACGTGAACGTTGTTGCGGTGCAGGCATGTGCCGCACGAGTACTTAGGAGAACGATCCCCAGAGAGCGCGGCGCCTTTGCCGATGCTGCTCCACTTTAATAGGCCACGACGACGACGACGACAACTGTGAGGCGTACGAAATCGTAAATACATATAGGTATAACAACAGCAAGTTGGTGGTAGATTATTATATACATACTCCGATTTCGTTCTTTGCCGGCGCGAATTTTCGCATCGCGCTTCAATCTTCAAGTCCCCAGCGTCTTCGTCCTTGTCGTCGCCGCGACGTGCTACGATCGTCGTTTTGAGAGTCATGGTGCAGGTATATATACAACTCTGGAGAGTATGATGCTGGCCTTTTTTGGTCTTTCAGTACTTATAAGTAATATAGGTGAGCGTGAGCCCACTCTTGTTCGAACGCTGCCCCGTTTTGGCACCGCGCGTGATCCTACACGCGTTTTTTTTTTTTTTTTCATCATTAGTCTCTATAATAGCAGCGAGTATAATGGGAGGTACTTGTATAGGATTCGGACATCGCGTCGGATCAATTTTCTCGCGCGTGTTTAATGCATCGTCACAAAGTGAGACGTTTTCACGCGTTATTGGGTACACGTGAGAGAGATCGGACGAGATTTTTTCTAAATCTCGGCTCTAAAAATTACCAGGACTCTCTTGGCGACGCGCTGCTTTTCCTCCAATCCTGTACTGACAATTATATCAATGTATGCGCAGCTATACGAAGCGCGAGCTTCAAATACACGGTACTTGCATACATTTTAAACGCGTATGGTACGATGATGATGATGGTGGTACAGTATGCACGCTACGAGTGGCGTATACATATTTATACATGTGTGCTGCACGCAACTCTCGAAAACCGGTCTCCGGATGATACTACTATTGCTGCTGCTGCTCCGAAGTGGAGTCGCGTGCGTGTACTATATCATCGTGTGTTTGTGTCGTCGACCTGCCCTCCTCCTCCTCCTCCTCCTCTCTCGGATCTTTGGCATTCCTGTCCGAGTCCCTCGCTGCAGTGCGCATATAGGTATACTTATACCCGTCCCCATCCGAGGAAAAGTTGTTTTTATTTTTTCCTCCTCTTTTCTCCAAAAAGTTGTTTGTTATTGTAACTCGAGCAAAGAGTTGGATGAGTTGCGATGCAGGTTTCCTGATCGGTTAATTCCTGTCGATGATTGGTGGGAGGCGCTCATGATGCTATAGCACATATTGGGTAACAGAAACTATCATGCGCGCCAATAGACATTGGGCGCAGAAACTTTTTCAAAAGGTGTAATCGCGAACGGAAAACAAAAAATTCCTCCCCAGACCGTTCGTTCAATTCGGCATTATCGCTCCAATCGATCGCGATACGTCCGTCAATCGCGTGAATTTTTTCGTCGTCGGGCAATGATTCCTCGGGGGCGGCGGAACTGCAGTCGACTTTTCAACTCTTATCGGTCTCGCCCAGCAGAGCTGAGGAAATCGGTGATGCCGCAGTCGCATCGCCGCCGCCGCCGCCGCCGCCGCCACTGCTGCGATAACGGGTATATATGTTAAAACACCGAATAGCGCTCCTTGGATTTCGAAAACTCGCGACTGTTGATTGATGAGAGTCCGATCGTGACGTTTGTCGCGTTGTAAAAATTACACCACACTCGCGCCGATTCGTCCTCGTCATCTTTCAATGCTGCTTCTGTTCTTTTTTCTTCCCGTTAAATCAGCAGCACTGACTCCCAGCCGACATTATTTTATACAGCGCGGGGAGAGACGATGGCGTGAAAAATGGATTGCAAACCAACACTCGCGGAAAAAGGGGGAGAGGAGAAAAGGAAGAATTCCTTCGAAAGCCAGCGCAGGAGTAGAAGAGGCATGCCGTTCCCGCGGCGCGCTCTCCCTTCCATAATAAGCGAGCGATACGAGTGTGACTATGACTCGCGAGCGGAGATCGGACTTGGGGGGGAAAAAATCGCGTGTCGGGAGCGTTCGGAGGAAAATGAGTCGACGAAAAAACAATATCTCCAGACGTGTCTCGGTCCTGCCGATTCGTACAGGTACTGGATCTGTCCCCATCGTCGTAACATATATGCATACATTCGCGTGTAGAAGACGACGAGGAAGAAGAAGGAGAAGCAGGAAGAGGCCCATCGGACGTTATCCATTCGTTTACACTCTATACAACATGTTGTTGGCGAGCACGGATTTTTTCTTTTTTTTTGTTTCGAGGCCAAACTTTATTATCATACAACATTGGGTATTTTTTTCCCTCCCCCCCCCCTCCCCCCCCACTGGATAGGTATACACTATTCAATATGTACACATATAGCAGAAGAAGATGACGATGACGACGACGAATATGAGAGGAGGAGGAGGAGGAAGGCGAGGCCGAATCTCTTTCGCGAAATATGGGTTGACACCATAAAAGGCAGAGAGAGAGACTGCTGCTGGTGGTGCTGCTCACTCTCGGCGACGTACTTTTTCTTTACTTCTTTTTTTTTTCCACGTGTATAAGTGAACCCGTGCACACGCGCGCCGGCATTATTATACCCTTTACCTGATGCGTGTGGTGCATGTACAGGTATGGTGTATGAACGAACGGACGGACGCGAAAGCGCGGAGCAATTGGCACATCCGTAAAAGCAGGTTAAGGACGCGGACGATCCTTTTAAGGATGCGTGCTGCTGTATCTCTCTCTCTCTTTTCATATACATCAGACGGACGCAAACCATGTTATACATAGAAGTCGTACGTGGTCCTTATCTTTAGCTCGATCTCTTGTAGATACTTTACATTTATCGTGCCATTTTTTATATTCATTTTTTAAAATCTTATTCGCTTGTTTGTTTACGAAGGATATGAAATAAGGGGACCGAGTTTGTGTGTATACATGGTTATATATATATATATATATATATATATATATATATTATGTTGTTCATGCGGAGGAGAGTAATCCTTTCTAGACCGACACCCGGGGGAAAATAGCGCCATCTCAAATTAATTTAAAAAAAAAAAAAGCTTTAAAAAAAAAAAAATAAATAAAGTGTCGTACTATGAAAATCGAGATGAAAATACACGAATTGGAAATCGTAGTCTCTCTATCGTGACTGGAAGCAAAACTAGTATATCTCTGTT
>JAPYYV010049549.1:0-11196 GCA_030522625.1 Copidosoma aretas
TCGATCGGGTTTATACGTTGCTCTTGGATCACTGGGCATCATACTTCGATGTCTAATGTTGTACGTCTCGTGTTTTTTTCAAATTTCGTATCGGTAACGTGAAGTCGGTGTAACGGCTTATCACAGTTTTCGATCTTACATTTTGAAAACTCGTGACTAATTAAGTACGAGAACACTTTGTAATTTTCGTACGTATTGGTTAAAAATAGGTATAACTTTCCCTGTTTCGTTTCTAATGACCATTTTCTCCATTTGTTTCGGTGAGTTTTCTCTGCGTAAGATTGATAACTGCGATGGAAATAAGCCGGTACAGCGTACTATATGCATACCATTATACACATACCCTCTTATCGAGGGGACATCGGAGCACGAGGCCCCTGTTGTTCGTTTCGTTAGGCAAGTATAAGTGGTGGATACCTATACGAGCATGCGGATTTTTGAAAAATTCCAGTAAAGCAGCGATACCGCGTGGCTTTGATAAAAATTCGTTTTGATTCGCGGAAGATGATTTGATCAAGGTAAAAAACGTGATTCAAAGTGCACGATGAACGCTGAAGCTGACCAAAGCCCGCATGCATTACGAGGAGCTCGCGTCACCGAATTTGATTACCATGTACATGATTGAAAAAACTCAAGTAGTCGCCTGCACCGGGCGTCAACTATTTCTGCTCCTCGATAAGTGCATCGCGAAGTCCCGAAGGCGCCGAAGCCAATGCTGAGTTCCCATAAGGCGGCGGAACTTGGAAACGCGACAGGCAGGATGAAATACGTTAGTGGGATACGAAAATTTCATTTTTTGTTCAATATTCATCGTCGAACCGTAAATGGTTGGATGAAATTCGCCATCGATGACCCACAAACCCATTTTCCACCGATCTTCACCGCGCAAGCTTTTTTTTTTCCTCCGATTTTCCGTATCCCTCGAACGCACCGCGTCCTGCCCGACACGGCGCATGTTTCGCCGCGACTCGGGACGGAACGAGACCCGAGCCCGATCATCAACAACGAAATCGCGCCGACTCGCCTTGTTCTCAAAGTCGCGCGCCTGCGCCAGGTCCCTGGGAAAGCCGTCGACGACGATGCCGCTGGCGTGCCTGCTGAGCAGAATCTCCCGCTCGACCAGCAGCTCGACCACCTCGCTCGGCACGAGCTCCCCCGCGGCGAGCGCCTCGCCGATCATCCTGTTGGCCGGGGCGTGGGCCGCGAGCAGGCCGCCCGTGCTCAGGTGCACCCAGCTCGGCATCCGCCGGATCGCGCTCGCGCAGACGCTCGACTTGTTGCTCCCGGGCCCGCCCAGGACCCAGACCATCGGCGGCAGTCTCTTGCGCCCCGGCGGCGGGACGATCCTCGTCGTCGTCGTCGTCGTCGGTCCCTCGGCCTCCACCTCCTCCTCCTCCTCCTCCTCCTCCTCCTCCTGCACCGGCTTTGTCGCCGTCGACGCGCGCTTCTCGGGACCGGGCTCGCGGAGGCCCTCCTGGTCGCGCTCGACCTCGACCTGGTTAAGACGGGAAATACAATTTCTTTTGACCCCAACGTGCCTCGCTGTGCCAACCCTCGTTCTCCCCGTCGGCGTTTTTCTTTTCCGACGCTCCGCCTGTGTCCCGCGCGCGTAACGTGCTCACCTCGGCCTCCATCGAGCCGGGGCTCTGCTCCAGAGCGGCGCCGTCGTCCTCGAGGCCCAGTATTCGCAGGATCGATTCCCGAAAGTCCGCGTACACCTCGGCCGGGTCGCGCTCGCCGTTCACCTGTATAGCGCGCGATTCATAATATTACCGAGCATTGCACGTACATCGTCGGAGGTACTTACCGTGCGCAGCATCTCGCTCTGATCAAAGTAGTTGGCGACGGGCATGACGTGCTTGTAAAAGTTGTCGAACTCCATCTTCGCCAGGTCGATGATCACGTGCCCGAGCTCCGCGCCGTACTCGATCTGCTTCTCGAGGACATCTTTGTTCCAAGCGACCAGTATCGCGCCGTTCATTATTTGAATCTGCGGGGATGTGGAAATTCATCGTTCTTATTTGCGTTTGCAATGATGTTATTTCGAAACGATCAAAACTTCCCGAGCTCAGTTTAGCCCAGGACTGTGTGCGTCGATTCGTTACCGCAACTGGTTTTTGGCACACGTACGGTACGATAATTCGATCAGCGAAATAGTTCTGCACGCATGTTTCGGTGAGGGTCTTGTTACAACGATTCAATGTTTCTAAAATCGCTTCTTTTCCTATGTCTTGGCTGTTTTATTGCAAAATAAAGATACAGCGTTTGCCCCTCGTTTCCGTCCAACACTCGTAAAACGTTTCGAGCACGGATTATAAAACCCGCGCTTCTGGATGATTTTTCTCATCTTTTTCGTAAACACGTACATGTCTAGGAAAATATCGCAACGAACAACAAGAATGACACGTACGCGACTCCTAAAAGCCCAATTTTCGTATCCCTAAAAGCCCGATGCGATATACTCGCGCGGGCTATACCGTCGGAGGCGCACGTGTAAATAGCCCATCGCGCCTTTTGCGTAGTATATCGTGTATGGCACATAGTCAGGTCAGTGGGTCGGCGGAGCGTCCACGTGTGCCCTGCGCCACCGCCCCCGTCATTATAACCGCCGGGATACGCAATGATTATTATACGTATACGCCATGGGACGGGCCAACCCCTTTCGTTGTACACGCGTATACGGGCACAACGAGCCGATCGTTTTCGCGTGAAAGTCCAATTTTCGGCGAGTGAACGACCGGCAGGGCCGCACCGCGCGCGTGCCTACTTTTTCGTCGCCTTTATACTTATTGTACTTACACACGCAGTACATGTGCATTATGCATGCGACAGAGTTGTGAAACATCACTCGAGCCCCCCAGTCCCCTAGAACCCCACGTGTTTGCAATTCACGCCCTTATTATCGGTCGTTGAAACTCAAAGCTGTTGGTCGAGCTTGACGCGACACGTTGTCGGTACTGCACGTACTTATTACCATCATATACTGTTCGGCCAATTTTTAAATCCACACGGCAACCAACGAGTCTTTCCGTGCGCTAAACATGTACGATGGAGCAGGTACGCGTTGGGGCCATATTACTCGGCACCTGTATCATCAAATTTATTCGCGTGAATCGAGCTCCCGTTTTTTTTTTTTTTTTTTTTTTTTTTTTTTTTTTCTCTTTTCTTTCTTTGCTTTTTCGTTTTTTTTTTTCTCTCTTCTCTTCTCTTCTCCCTCAATTCGTCGTAACAATACATCCCATAGAATTCACACGCAGACGAAAAGGGCATTGACACGATCCGTCGTTGTACATTGTTCTCGGGGGTTAGCGAGTGTCGAGTATGTGCGTGTTTTTTTGTTCCTCGTACTTACGTACAGGGCGGACTTACCTTTTCCGAGTACTCGACGACGTCGCGCATGTTCCTCGGGTATCCGCTGACGAGGAAAGTTTTGGCCTCTGGAGACATTTTCATTTCGAGATTGAGGACCTCCGTGACCGTCTTACTGCTGAGCAGGCCAAAGTCGCGCATGTCTGTACGGATCATCGTTATTTTCATCATTATTGGTTTTTTCTTTCATGGTTCGGCGTTTTAAATTCCGAAAGATGATAAATTTGCCCCTGCCTGTAAGAACCGTTGTGGAACAAAAAACCGCAAAGTGCTCGCATCATTCCGCGACAAACGAGACACGAGTTTTTTTGCTCGAGTTATTGGCCAAGCTCGGTCCGCTTGGGGCTGACTAATTACGTTTCCGCAATAATCATGCTTTTGGTAAAGCTAACTCGACGATCGGAAAAACGTGATTTTCCCACCAAACGTATTCGTTACGGATGAATGAATATTGCGAATCGTGCGTGCATACGTATGACGCGTGTATGGCGAATGGAACGGATCAGAAACAATTACACCTCGTAATGTACATAATTATATAATGCGACCGCATTACAGCCAAGATGCATGCAGTGGAAATGTACCGAGTTGAAAGCCAGAAAAGTATACAACTCATTTTATGTACCTGTGTGTAGTCGCGGGGCGGACAATTCACTCGTAACGCGCATAGATAATAAACCACCGGGTGCTGGCGCTTCCCATCGATCCCGGAAAATCGATTTTTACACATGTATGTGCGCGTCAGTACCCGTGTGTTGTATGTACGTAGCATAGGTATACCCTGTATAACAATTACCAGCGCACAAAGACATACGGTCACGGAAAACCCTCTAGTCATTCTCATCCTAAATCGACAAGTTCACGGGGCCGACGCGACGAGAGAGTCAATTTAGTCGAAAAAAGTGCGCATCATGCGTTTCGTTAATTTTTATCACGTGTATCATGCGAGGGCGGGGGAAAGATGTTCACCAATGTCGCATTACCGATGTGAAACGTCATTTGTGTTCGTTTCATTTGTTTTTTTTTTCTTTTTCGCATTGCGGATAAAATTTACTCGGGGACGTGCCTTTGAGACTGGTCTTAATTTTTTTTTTTTTTTTCTTCAAGTTTGGTAGATTTTCTCGAGCATCCGTTTCCGGGCTCAGACTGGTCTAAATTGTTTTACTTGCAATACTGTATGAGTGAAAAGAATTGTGGTTACCCTAAAAAAGCCGATGATGCGACGCTCTTCTATCGAACTGTTTTGAAGTTTCATGAGCACTTTTGTTTTTTTAATTTCAACGATTGGTTTTTTCCACTGCTAGCTTTTTTCGGTATAGGGGATGATTGGAAATGGAAAAACACGTTAAATAAAGGGGAGACAAAGCTAGCTTTCGAATTAAACTTGTGGAATAAAACAATATTACGTTTCGAACCAAAGTTACGCGTTGTTTGAATTTACTCTTTGAACTACCGAATTTTCGGCAACATCTTTGGAAGCATTTTTTTTCTAATTTAAAAATGAAAAATATCACTTCAATCGATCGCAGCTTTTTATAAAGATAGGCTTGAAAGATGACATTAACAAATTTGAGGATAAATATTATCATCCAACCGTTTTTTTGTTTGTTTGTTTTTTTTTCAATACCGCAAAATGAAAGATTTTTGTGATTCAAAGGTGAACTCACCGTTGCCCATAGTGTACTGTTGCAGAAGGTCCGTCATGTTGATGTGGACTACATATCGCTTCTCTTGCGTGAAGTGGTCACAATGTGTCACCTTACCACTACCAGGGCCTCCTTAGGTTAATCGGCAAGGAAATGAATAAAATTGTATAATCATCCGAAAATTATTATTTCGCCGGTGAACCGATCTCGATCAAAAGATACAGATAGTGTACGCATGATTGAATGGGGAAAAATAGCTATCTATGAAAATCATTTTCTTTTCCCACAATTTTACGAAAACAAAAATTAATTACCGAGTACGAAAATAACCGGCACTGTGGGCGACTCGAATTTAACGGGTCCGGCGTTCTGCATGGGGAACTGGCCCCCGGGCGGGGTCGCCAATATGCCCGCCTCTCTGCGCCATCGTTCTCTATTCCGAGCACCGGTTTCCTCGAACACCTGCGATCCATCTTGATCTTTGTCTGGGAACAAAAACAAAATTTAATTCATCACAGGCGTGACATGTATTTTGTGATATTTTGGACTATGCGCAAAATTTGTCCGACCAACGAATCGAGACGAAAGATCTTAAATACATTACGCCTGCATAATATATACGCGTAACGCTGATATAATTGCAAACACGCGTACCGTATCCTGGCTTCATATTCGCGGTACAGTACTTTATTACATATACACGAGCATAATATATTACAATACAGCAGTACATACACAGTCGTACTACTACAAAAGGGTTGGAAAAGCGCCTATACATCTCATAACGTTCGCACGTACATGAGTCATACACTCGTTGTCAATATACAAATGAGAAAGTTAAGTTGTCACTTGGCGGCCCCAACGTACGTGACATACACGGTACATATCAGGCACGAAATATCGCACGCGCGGTCGTTTTATCATCACTACTACGCAACACATCACGCGAGATGGATTATTGTTGTTAATAAACTGTAACCGACTGTAGATGACTTTTTTTTTTTTTTTTTTTTTTTTCTTTTCTTTCTTTTTTCTAATTTGGTCCCTGATCGTAGCTGAACCGTAGAGACGCTCTATACCACAGTGCGCAAGGATTGCTCATTCCTGCAACCGCGTATCAAGTAATACCTAAGCTAAATTGCAAATAACACACGTGGCCACAAACACAATAACAGCAACAATTGTGCTTTAACTTTGCAAGTAGCCTTGCGCAAGATTCTCGGGCGAATCGACAAATTTTTATAAAGTTCTAGGGACGGAAGCTTTCCATGCGAATTCCGTAGAACGTGCGGGATCGGTAGCTATATAGGAACACAGCGAAACATCGTTACGACGAGTGTACGGGAAAAAAAAACAATTACAACCTACGGGTGTTTTGTAAAAAACATTCCGAAGGAAAAACCGTTATATACCGGTTGCGACATCGGCGGCAATCGATTCGACGTACGGTTCAACGGACACGCGTATACGGGCGCGCGTGTTTTTTGTGATCCCCGCGAGTGTGTGACCCGAGATCAAATTGGGCCACAGTGGCGCTCGTTAGCTTAATAACAACCGGCTTATCGTCCCTTGAATATTGTATCGATTGGCTCGATTCGGCGGCCGCCGCGCCACACGGTTTCTATGGGTGTCTGTTGAATTTTTTATGCCTTCCGGCTGCGTGGCCGTTGTTAAAATGATCATAATTTTGATGTCTTTCGTTATTCAATGTACCCAATGTTTTGTGCGCGATGTTTCCTCTGCGTGTGGTTGGCGTTGGTTCGTATTTTTTATTGTTTTTTCCATGGCACAAGGTTTGAACGCGCTTGTTCTCCACCGACGCGCGTCGAGGAGTGATCACGAGTTGAACTTCTCTCCTCGCATCACGCGCTTAAAATATTCACACGAAAAGTATCGATCGTGTCACTGTTATACACACGTGTGTGTGTGTGTGTGTTATGTAACAGAGACGCACTTTGCTCGCATGCGTCTTGGGAGTAGGGGAATATAGGCCACCAGACCGAACGACGTTCATACCTTTGTTGGTAAAAAAAAAAAGAAGAAAAAAAAGCACCGTATGGCCAACATACTTTTTTCCTCCACCGACGACGGTCCCAGCCAGCGATCCATGACCTTGGCAACAAAATAACTCGGCAAAGGTCGTGTATTTTCAAGCCTGTGCGACGACGACGACGACGACGACGACGGCGTGTATTATACACGCATACGGCCTTGAAATCGCGATCGCCGGCTCGCGACTGTTTGCTTTCTTACCCTCGTTTTCCGAACGCGCGCGATGATAAACAGCACAACCGTACACTCTGTACTATCTCTCGACTTTTTTTTTTTTATTCCTCCCCTCTGCGCGTATACATCGATCCACGTCCCCGTGATGATTGCGGGGTTGACGTGTATGAGTTTGGTTCTGCTCGAGTACAAAGTATCGGGCGTTCTTTCGCCTGTGTGTACACGTCCAAGGTAATCGACACTGTATATACGTGCGAATTTTGACCAAACATCGCGTACATTTTTGTACCAGGTGTACGCGCTCCGTCCTTCACGGGTGTCTGTTTTTTCGTAAGCTCGATCCGACGGCGATAAGACCAGTTTATTTCCGACAATCATGTATACATGTATCATACCTAGAGCAGGAAATACTATATTTCGGTGCGTGCGCAGAAAGAAGAAAAAAAGTAGCTCGGTGCAAAAGCGTTCGTGTTCATTTGGCTGATTGGCGCGAGTCACGCATCTGCACGCGTTGGAGGGGTCATTGGCTTACTGTTTGTACTTTGGAACTGAATATTTCATGCGAAATTCATCGAGTCGGGAGAGTATCGTATGTTCTGCAGGCTATTTTACTAAAATATTGGAAATCGGTAGAGGCAACTTTTTTGACGAAATATATACAATTTACGTTATATTTTGTGTCCAATAAGTCGCTGTATTGATCGCTGGAAAAACAATACTGCAGTTTATTACAAGCAGTACGACACGATCGTGAATAATCATTATCGTAAAATTCACTCAAATTAAAAAAATCGCGCGACGCGCCTGCATTATTCATGGTCAATGTTAACAATGTATGAATGATCAATGCAGTACGTTGTAGAATGTAAATCGAACTTTATATCATACGTACGTGCGGCACTTGGGAAAAAGCACGTGAGCAAATCGCGTGATGCATTATATTATACGTGCAGGTTTTCTCGGAATTGGATAATCGTAGGCACAAATTTTATCTTCAAATGGTTAACATTTTTGTTTGCACTGCAACGGTAAATAAATAAACGATCATTAGGAGACCATGGTGTCTTTGGTTTTGCGGCCATTTCTGCTTTTTTCAATCCCCGTCCTGAAATCTTGCGATTGGATCGACTTTTCGAGGTATTTGGATCTTGCGCGGAACCCTAAATGATTCCGTTGTTGAAAAGTTCCCCTCGCAATTCATACAAAACCAGCTCGTGACAATCGACTCGTATATAGTTGCCGGTTCATTGTTATTTCACGCAATTAACGTGCCAACTTTTCCTCCGTTCCTTCCAGCGCCATTGCCACGCACAAGTTTACACTTCAAGTTTCTCAAGTACACCGCGTCACCTACAGCCAAGTGCTCGTGTATGCACACAACCAAGGGTACGTAAATAAATTGATCGAAAACAAAAACCGAGCAATTTGAAAAAGTTTGAAAAAAAACCGCTCGTCCCATCTTTTACGACTCGAGCGAAGCCGCCTCCACCAGTCCATGAACCCGGTGCCCGTAACAACAGACGACCCGAGGATGGACCCCGAGAGCCATTAATTCTTATTTTACCATTTCTATTCTCGGCGCCCCTAAGTACACACACACACCGGACCCTCGAAGCCGATCGCTTTAAACACGGCCGGGCCCGTACTCCCGCAGTCGATGCCGATTAAAATTTCAAGCTTTCGCGAACAATACGCGCGCGAGAGCCGATCGAGGGTTCATCGACGTCAATTACCGCGTGCAGGGTGCATATATATAAGTATGCACCGGTCAAGCCTTACAACATGTATACCGTGGACGATATGGCGCTCGCTCGCGTGCAGTCACGACGACAACGTGCTTCCGCCCCCCCCCCCCCCCCCCCCCCCCCCCCCCCCCCCCCCCCTCCCCCCCCCCCCCCCCCCCCCCCCCCCCCCCCCCGCCCCCCCCCCCGCCGCCCGCAGCGCCGGTGGTACAGTAGCCGCGACCGAGGCCTCAAAATATTGAAACGCCGGCCCGAGTGCAGGGACAAGCGCGGGGCCGCGCGACCTTTGCCTTGTTATACGATGCAAGTCCGTGTCCGCGTGTGCTTGTGACTGTCCCGGTCGGGTATGACGAGCGAGCGAATGCGGGCGCTTGGTTTTTCTTTTTTTTCTTTTTTTTCTTCACCAAGCAAGGCCGCCGGTCGGAGACCCCTGCGCGAATGTGCCGATAGGGTCTGTTGGGGCTGTTGGAGCACTGGAATGGCGTTTCGGTGGAAGGGGTTTGCCGATCAGACTTTTGGATGCAACATCATGTACACGCGCATTGAGTTCGTACAGGGATGGAGATAATTCAGTAGTGCGAACCAACGTATGTGCGGACAGTATAGGAGATACGAGCGCTTACTTTGTACGGTGATCGAGAATTTCAAGATCCGATACGATATCATAGTGTTTGCAAGGTATATGACACGATTTCCGTCCAGAAACTCAAAAACAAATTGAGATATGGTATACCGGTAAACATGGACAAAATATTTAAAAAAATATGGTCCGATATCGGATACCATGATACAATATGGATATTGTGACCGACGCAACGAGAAATAACGATCGCGGGGGATGTCAAGTGTTTCACAAAGATTCAATAGAATCATTCGGGCTGTAAAGTCTGTTGTTGAATATTTCAAAGGAGGACGTGTAATCGATGATTCAAAGTTTTATTAGCGATATTCTTGGAAACTAGCCCATCCAACTTATACTCGGGTCAATGCTGGGACCCTAGGCCTCACATTTTATAATATTTATACAACCTCGAAACTTTTCATAAAGAAAAAAAAAAAAAAAAAAAAAAAAAAAAAAATAGGGGGAGCCGCACCCTCAGGATCATCCACGATAAAAACCACGAATCCGTCGTTGGAACACTAAATGTATTATGCTGCCGGAAGGGATAATAGCCCTGAAATCACTGAATGATTCAGTCGTATTAATATTATCGGATACGTATAAAAATAGGGGTGTACATGAATGGTATGTATTGAAATTATACGCTGATTTGTTACGTAGTTGCGTATGTCGAAGATGTTATGAATCGGATGATCAAAAGTAGACTTTTGGACACGCGGTGATGCGCTGTACGAGACAGGATATGATTGATATGATTATCGATGTGCGTCAAAGTGATTGATGCCAAGTGTATGGCCTAACACGGTTTTTCACTATGTCTTCGAATTATTAGACTACATGCTTGAATGCGCACCCAAAAACGTAATTTTTTTTGCTGACTTTGTCTTTCGTTGCAACGCAAGTAACTGCGTAACGTGACGATCTTTTGCAAAATGTATTATTCGTATTGACGTAAAGAAAAAAAAAAAGATTCCCCTATGCTCGAATTGAAAAGTACCGACCATTCATGATAATGCACTTACACGGCGTATAAACTACCATGCTCTGTTCTTTCCGAATGTTTTTTCCAAGATAATGAAAGAGTTATCGGAATTGCATTAGGTACAAAAAATTGTAAATTTTATCCGCTCGATTGTCCAACGTCACAAAGTGCGACATGAATGTATTTGTTGGAAAATTTAATCCTGCCCGCCCAAGTACAAGGGTGACGAACAAAAAAATTCACTTTCACAGAGTTTTCAAACGTGTTTCTCAATTTTATCACAATCTGCCGGCCGCTCAATAATCGTCTATCGTCGGAGCGATCTTTTCCTCTTGTCAAACGTTTTACCATTTCGTTAACGTATTGCTTTTTATCAGATGTCAATAATGTGATGTATTATGTACCGGGTGATTACGATTTTTCGAACGTTCCCGCGCTCGCGCGGATCGCTCGAAGCGAATAATTCCACGCTCTCCTCTTGTAAAATTACGAACGATCGTGCAAGTTGTCTCTCTCTCAGAAGGGACACGAAAAACACAATCCGCTCGCATCCAGCCGAAACGTGACCATTGGCCGGTACATTCTCACGAATCATCGTCCGAGTGAGAA
>JAPYYV010049741.1:0-10354 GCA_030522625.1 Copidosoma aretas
TCTATGGATACAAGCGTACGCGTGAATTTTCACAAATTTTCGCTACCTGTGTACGCGCACTCTGTACAAGCGAATAGATGTACATAGCGTATATAGGTACACGGTAAATAAAGCTCGGCCCCGTGAACGCGCACAGCTGTACTACCCGCGGCCATTGTCAACGTTATTTTTATAAAACCCTCGACTGCCCATGCTAACACATGCGTCAACCGCGTGACCTATTTTCTGCGAAAAAAAATGGGAGGGGGGGGGGCGGGGGAATAGGAGTTAACACAATTTTATAAATATGTATATTTTTTTGACAAACTCCTATCGCAGTATGACTAATGAAACGTTTTTGTTTTCTTCTGTTGCAGGTGAGTTGAGAACAAACTACAACGACCCGCAGAGTCCGTGAGTCACACACCATTCGATTGTTTCTTTTCGAGGCGAAAATCACACGACTCCCGCTAATCCCTTTCCCAACTACTCCCCCCCCACTCCCGTAGACTCCAAGCGCGATTCAGCAAGAAATCCGTGTCACTGTCAGCTCGGGCTCTCGAAAAAGCGTATATTTATTCTCGCCACACGGGCAGACTGGGCGGGCCCACGTTAGCCGCGATAAAAATAACACTCGAGCAAGCAGGAGAAAAGTAGGGAGCGGGTGCCTAACGGAGCAAAAAAACGGAGTCAAAGTTCGTACCCCCCCGAGTACTCAAGTAGGGCAGAGAAAGTTTTGCGTCTATCGAGCAGAAAAACGCTACGGATTAATAAAAACAGACCGGCCGGCTGAATTCTTAACCCAGTTACTCTCAAGGCGGGGGCAAAGAAAACGCTCGAGACTTTGGGAGAGGGCTGTTGCCACTGCTTCTGCTGTTTAAGTTTGAGAGAGCCTGATGAGAAGGGCAAATAAAACATTCGAGCCCAAGTGTACATATATATGCACACGCGCGCGCGCGCGCGGGGGGAGAAAGGGGACCCGCATGTATACATAGGTATGTGTGTAAGTACAGCGCCGTAATGGAAAGGCAGCGAATGCGAAACTGGAGTACAGGAGGAGGAGGAGGAGGAGGAGGAGGTGGCTTGAGATGACGTGCTACAGGAGAGCGAGAGAGCACGACAGTGGCAGAAGGAATGTCGCCGACGGCTTCATATACATGTATAGCCAAGATCAAAAGTCCGCCGGGGCTATTCATGAGGAGCCAAAGACTACGGGGGGGGGGGGGGGGGGCGGGATAAGGCAATATGGCGGCGGCGGCGGCGGCGGCCCTGGGGGGAATATTTGGCTTCTTTTTGGGGACGTCCCTCTCATATCTTGCTTCTCTTTTGGGAACTACCTATCCGTCGTCCTCGTCGTCGTCTTAGGACCGCCTTATCAACATTCTCCCTCGCGAACATCCGCCAAAATTGTTAGACGAGTAGCGTGCCGCCGCGCCCAAATTACCTCCATATCACACGGGGTGTGGAGCCCGTCTATACGCGCCCGCGCGCGCGCGCGTGTGTGTGTGTGTGTTAGTGTGCGTGTCAGAGTGTGTACGTACCTCATCGACTCTCGTCCCTCTTCTCCTCCTCTTCGCTATTCAGAGGAGGCTGCACACACACACACACACACACTCTTACCGCATTCTCTTTGCTCTCACCGGGTAACTTGCAATATTCAAATTATATCCTGCCTCGTCGCGTCTAATGAGAATGTATGCAAATAATACCACCCATCCATCCAGCCACCCCACTTTCTCTCTCTCGCTCCCTCTCCATCTATCCATCTCTGGTGGAGGCAACTGTGCGGGTACGTGTGAAGAAGTACGTGCGCGCGTTCGAGCTTCAGCTGCGCCCGATCTCTCATCATTTTACGGAGCTCGCTTTTCCGCGCGGCGGTGGCGGCAAATTTGTTTCATCTCGCTCGTTTAGTGCGCGGGTGCAAAGGGGAGGGTGAAAAACACCGTGTACGTATTTATTATTTTCACGCACGCCATGCTGATGCTGCTGCTGATACGGCTTTTGGTGGTACGGGTCTTTGAAAATTTCACAAAATTCATGTGCTATTATTATTGTTATTATTATTACTGTTATTATTATTATTATCATTTTCATGTTGCTTTGTATAAAATACGTGGGTTGATGCAGTATAAATAAAACTCGCTGGCGAATGTACGAAAATAATAACGCATTTAAATTCGCAGTTCATTTAAATGGCTACCGCAAGAGGGATGGTCACACAGAACAATGGCGACGGCATTTTTTGGAAAATCGGGTCTCCATTAGGCAGACGCACACCGTTGCGCGTCTCTTGGGAGAAAAAAGGTTCCATTTCGGACGAGCATTTTTGCGATTAAAAATAGTAGATTCCGTCACAAATGTGCATCTCTCCAGGGCGGTCCCTGGGCCCGAGGGCGCTTGCGAAACAATAATACCCGAGGGACCGTTGAGATCCCCCTTGGTCGGATGCACATGAGTGGCGAACGATGTTTTTTCTACCGAGGGTGTACCAGGGTTGCAAAAGTGCCCGAGGTAGGGAAAAAGGTGTTTTTTTTTTTTTTTTTTTTCTTTTTTCGCGCACACTTCCATCTTGACGGAATGTCAATAGAAAAGTTCAGATCTTCATGTTGTATTGAACGGATATTACGAGTGATTTTGTAAAAAAGTATGCGTTGTGCGACATGAGTCAAGTAGTGCAACGCAAGGCGTATACTGTTTTCATACAAAATCACTTGCGATATCCGTTCAAAGAAATAGTAATATCTGAATCTTTGCATAATCGAGTATTATCGACTTTCTCGCTACAAGTTTTCGGACAGTGACAGATAAACAGTTTGATTTTAATTACAAAGATGCTCTTACGAGATAACACCTTTTTTTAGCGTTCATCCAAAATATCACCTTTTTCCTCCCAAGCGACGAAACGTACAGTGCATAATGAATAAACTCGAAAGCATAATGTAACAACATTCGTATGGAGGATCGAACAGATTTTCGGAGCTTCAAATTGATCAATTAGTTAATGAATTAATCAAACACCCAGAAAAGCTACAGGACTCAAATTACCCTTGATACTCTGATGCACCGTAAGTGCAGACATCAACGCTTTTATCTTGTGTAAAGTATTGTTTTCTTTACAAACATTATCGTTATCATTGCTATTATTATTGTTACTGTTTTTTTTATTATTTACTCCCATTGTCAAGTCTTTAAATATTTCCTTAATTCATATAAACGAGAATTTACGATCAACACTAATATTCAGGGAACATTAAAACGAACATCGAAACGAACATCGAAACGACAAGTTGGCAGGAGAACAAAAAAATAACACGAACAAACAAAAAAAATGAAGAAGGTATAAGCCCCAATTCAACCAACGCGTGAGAGAGCGAGTAGCAAGTACACAAAATATACTGGGGGAGGGGGAGAGAAGAGATCTCGTCATTTTGGAAGGTACCTACCGCCTACCGCGATAAAAGCCGCAATAAAAATACACAAGTCAAACAGAGCCGCGGCGGCAGAAGAGGTGCTCGTGTACGTATACGCACACACGAAACGCGCTGGATATAAGAACATCGACGAGGGAAGGGGCGAGCAAACAGAGCGGGAAAAAATGCGCGAAAAAAGCGTCCCTCTCTCTCTTTCTCTCGGTATTTTTCCTAATAAGCAAGGATAACGTATACGTTTTTTGCTACCTCCCCTCCTCCTAGGCACACACTCCTAACACGTACAGGTACACAACAGCCATCACCGCGCGCGACGATATTTATTCAGCCATCGTCGTAGTCGTCGCAGCCGCGAGTTTGAAATTCCAGCGGGCTGGCATGCCCTACAGACTCTGTATACACATACATACGTACAGATAAATACAGTCCGCGTAATGCACATGCGCGCGCGCGCGATTCGTATCCCTCGTCGCGTATTTTGATTAATAGCTCTCGCGCGGTGGCGCTCCCCGCGAGAAGTTTATTCCCGCAAACACACGCACGCGCGCGCATAATTATCCGTTCGAACCGACATTCACGAGCTGACATAATTCTCAGCCCCCCCCCCCCCTCCACCCTCCGTTGCTCGTTAGCCCGTGCGGGTGCGTCCCAAAAAGTTTATTATCACACAATTACGGGCGCATCATTAGATCGGAGAGGGGGGCGGGGGATGTGGCAACAGTTATACACGCGTACGTACGCGGCCCGAGCGCTGGTTCTCTGATGTACACGCCCCCACCCAATTTATAATCATGCATCCGCGAATCATTAACTATTCATCAGCAGCAGCAGCAGCAGCAGCAGCAGCATGATGAGCGGAGCGCTCGAGATTCGCTATGCGTCAAAGACGCAAGGAAAGACCAGAAAGTGGGGGGGGGGGGGGGGGGAGAATTTTGCTGCGCATCTACATGGGTACCTATGGCAGCACCTGCAACGCCAGCGGGGACCATGTTTATACACCGTTCGCGGAAATTGAAATTTAATTAACTGGCTTCTGCTGGCACCGCGCGCGGCCCAGATATACAAATACGGCGGTGCGGGTTCTTCGGCTCTTTCCCCCCCGAGCTTCCTCCTCGCGCGCTCAATTACACGCGAACGCAGTCAGTTGGCTTGAAATGCGCGCCTCGCCCCGTACACTCTCCCGTGCGCGGGAACCAACTAAATCCTCCCCCAGTCCACTCTGCGAACAGAAGGGTGAGGGGAATGATGCGCGAGGATACGCGGGGGGGGGGGGGGGGGGGGGGGCCCCTTTTTTTTTTGCGCAGCAAACCGGGGGGGGGGAAACCCCGAAACACGGGGGAGGAAATCACGGCACTTTCCGGGCGTCGTTCGCTGTTGTTCTTGACGCGGCGGAGGTGACAGCTCCATCAAAAATGCACCCTCCTGCGTCCCGGAGCGGCTGAGCTCGAGCGTAATGGAAAAGGGAGAGCGGCGGGAGGCAGGGCACGGGTGTAGGTGCTACCGGGGCAAACATCGGATAAACGTCGTCGTCGTCGTCGTGCCGCTGCTGCTGCTCTTTTCTCCTCCAACTGTGTGTGTACATGTGTACGAGCCATGTTATTTTCGCGCTCGCTATCACGACTTTTCTCGCAGCCACGCGGGGGGGCTTATACCTTAGTGGTTTGATGTATCGCATAATGGAGCAGGACCTAAGTTAATTCATATTGCTTTAAAATGGGTGTCGATGGACTCAACATTTTGGGATTTTTCGACGGATCGGAATACTTTGACGAGGGTGCGGTCTTATGGAGACTTTTTATCTTAAGATTGTGAGATACTTCAGTTGGATTGTAGATTTCTAGCGTATTTTCGGTGCATTTTTACCAGAGCAAAATGTATTTACCAAATATGAGTCTGTTTTCATTTTTATTCTTGAATCAGTAGAATCCAAATGGTTTACATTATGTGCGAATAAACTCCGTGCCTGTGTCATAAAGTTTCCACATCGGCTCAAGTGACTTACATCTGATTGGGCATTGGGCTCAAACTCGGTGAATAACTTCGTTATCATGTCAGAACATGCTGGTTTGCAAAGTGGGAAAGGTTTTATCGAAGGAAAAAAAATTCCCAGCCCTTTACTACTGAGCTACGATGGAAATAAATATGTTTTCTGCTACAATTTTGTAGATTGTCGTTTGGTTTTCATAGAGAGCAAATAAGCAAGAGAACCCTGTCTTGCAACGCGACTAATTAAGGAGGGTCAAGTAGCTGTATAGTTTATGGTGCTCTCTAAATTTAAAATAGTGACAATTTCCACTATTTGTCGGGCGAACAATTAGTACGCTAACTAAAAAACCAAATATTGAAACTTTAACTAGTAGAAATAGTTAATATTGACTATTTTTTAGTGAAAATCTACTGCGTTTAATACTCGTAAGTATGCGACTAGGAAATGGTAAAATTAACTCTATCATGATTTTAATAGTGAATATTGACAGAATATAAATGTGCACTATTTTGAATAAATGGTATACCTATAATTATTTTAAATTTAAAGAGTATACTTCGATATGTACAGGCATCCATATAATATGAGTACATGTATAATTTAATTATTGAACACATGTTATATCGATCGGTTGCACTAAGGGCGTACTGGATTTTTTGCTTTTAGCCTAGATATTAGCAGGGTCGATGCCGAGATCCCGAATTCCAGGTACGCATGTACGATGAGCATCCTATCCATCCACCCGACAATTGAGTTATCCGGCCAACATTGCTCGGGTAAATTAACAGTCGATTCTCAGAGGTCGACGTTTGAGCGTCTATATCGAGCCTGCCGTTGCATTACCACATAGTCCATGCACTTAGTGCTAATACACATGCTGTATAATCGAATCAAGATGTGCGCGCGTGCATTAGCAGGGTATCAGTTACTGATCAGCAGAGAGTAAAATATATCGATCCAGCCAGCATCAAACAGCAGTTCACTCGGGATGAGCTTGCTGCCTCGGGGCTGGATTACGATATTCTTAGAAGTACACTCACCGGAATCGCCAACATTGGGGTGGAAGAGTGGATCCAAAAAGTCAGGCATGAAAGTGGAGAGGTAGCACACAGAGTTTCCTCGTTCAAGGTAGTTGTGGCTGAGATTACTTTTCTTACGGATGCTATAAGAAATCGAATCATCCATTCAACACTTATACATCATGCGCAAATCCCCAGAATTTTTGAAAACTGTTATGTACCGAAATCCAAATATGAAATCTCAAAGTTGCATTGTTCAAAATTTTGCAGTCTGCACCAATAATGTATTAAAGAGACGTTACGGTGAATCAAAACTGTTCAAATCATTTCTTGAAAAAACTTATAGTGTTATTCACTTAAATTGTATGGAGCGATAACAAAGAACACGGGAGAAAACTGTAATTACAGGGTTTTTTATTTTTTTTTTTAACTTGAGGTTGGATTTCATTATCAAGAACCTGACTTTTCAGTTGCTCAAAAGAGGCCAACCTCCTAGCAACCGCAATAAACAAATATAACTCGGACACATTCCCGTGGCAAAACGCCCGTGTTTCAAATACCAAAGAAATGATTCGAGCAACTAATAATTACATGGTTAAAATTTTTAAGGTATTAAACTGTAACACATACTATACGATGGATAAAATCAGTACGAACATTGAAAGAAAAAAAAAAAATAGGTTTTCACGTGCTGTTACACTAAATCTAAAACAATGGGCTGTGCTATCAAGAAATGAAAAAAGTTTACTTCCAAAATAGTAAGATCTCTCGATTTTTCGACACGTGTAAAATTGTGCGAATGATCCTTTCGCTGAAAAAACAGTCAATATTCGCCATTTCAAAGATAAAAATCACGTGCAAATCTGTTTAATATCTATTTTAAGTTCATAGTTCGGGAGTGGATCCTTAAAAGTGACGATCCTTGGTTACGATACTTTTCGGGATCCGTCTGTTTAAACGTTAAAATAATGAAGCACAATGGACACCGTGGGCCCTGCAGCGACGAATGACGCCCACCAGGCGAGTATTGAAATTCACGTGTGTACGTGTGCGCAGTGCGCGCCCCAACGGCACCCCCCGATAACCGGATAATTGGCCCTGCCAGCTATCGGAGAACGGCGCCGACCGCCACGTATAATGCGAGTGCCCACTCTGTACGGAATCAAGCGTCCGTGCAGCCGCTCTCGCAATTCGGACGATTTACCGTACTGCGCGCGTAGGTAGTCATCGTCTCCGCTGCTGCTGCTGCTTCCTTTTGAGAGGCGGCCAATGGGGCGGCCATCGGCACTGCTGCTGCTTCTGGCACTGGTATTCATGAGAGGGAGGGGGGGGGGGGCGCGAAATACCTATACAGGTCCGCGGACGCGCGTGAACCGAGGGGGGGGGGGGGGGAGGAAGCCAGGGGGAGCCCGCGGTGGCGCCAGTGGGGAATGCCGATTGCGGCCTTCTCTCCGTGCACCCTTCTCCGTCGGTTGCTGCTGATGCTGATGTACACGGCGAAGGGTTGCACTTGTTGTTATGTCACTGTTGAGGAGGGTCGGTGTCGGTCGATAGGCCAATTATCGCGTGTATGAACGACGGAGCGATTTGATGTTTACTTGCGGCGATATTACGCGAATCGAGGGTTCATTCGCCAGTTTATTCGTACATTCGGTCATTCGTGCGTTTCAATCGAGTGATGATGATGATTACGGGATACCGTTACGATGTTGCGTACGTATCGTTGGTTTCGCGTCATTAACACACGCGTGAATAGTTTGTATTGCATGTTAAACTACGTATGTACCACTCGATACGCGATTATTACTCTGGCACGTGCGTAAGCTCGAGAATGTTGAAAATTGTTTTGTTGCTTTCGTAAATTCGTAATTTTATTCGCTCGAATTCGAGGTCTGAACTACTGCGCGCCCCGACGGGTCGTATTAAAACGTCATCCGGCTCAACGTGAGCACGAATGCACGTCAACAGCTGGAAATTAAGTTTGAAAAGCGCTAAACGACTGCCACAAATTTTAATGGAGGCTGAAAATTTTTAACGATCCCCTGAAAATTTCGTGATCAAAGGTACACAAAAATTTAATTGCTTGGTTGTTTGCTGCTCTTAGAATATGTACGGCAGAGCGTGACAATTAAAAATTTACACGGAACACTGATAGAACGGCGGAAACTTTCTCAATAAGAGTCCGTGGCTACACGGAACAATCTGCCTTGAGACTAATCGATGCGTTGCGCAGTTGCAGCAGCACGAGTAGAGTAGTCTGGTGACAACCGATAAACTTAGATTGAATTTCCATTGGTTAGCTCTCGAGGAGGAATTACTATGTATACATATAAATCGTTTTGGCTGCAGATGCTGCTGCCACTGCTATACTATATTACTGAATTTCGATCCACAGTTCTATTCCTTGGGAGCAAAGTAGAATTTATTGAAGTTTCCTCAAATCGTGATGGGCAGGGTAATTCGATTAATGTCCAATAGAAAAAAATTACCAACTCAAGATTAAAAGTTTTTATTGCCACTGCTCTTTCATTATCATTTCGTAAGTTTTTATCAGAGTATAACTACTGTAGCCCAACAACAACCAAGGGGACGGAAACAAAGAAAAAAAATTAAAAAAAAAACGTTTCTCCTGATTCCAGCTCTCAATCGAGTGAAGCAAGTAATGATAAATAAGTTTGCAAACTTTAATCAGCGAAGAATAAAGTGGCCCAACGACTACGACGACGACGTTCCCTTCTTACTCCACTCGACTACTTTTTATCTACTCCGCGCTTCTTTTGCCTTCCCCCCCCCCCCCCTCTTCCTTCTTCTGAAGCAGCAGCTCCGTCTTCCCCATTTTTGTGCAACAACGAAACACATTTTCCAGTCCGAGCGTGAAAAAAGAATCGAGGGAGCTCGAATACGTAATTATAACTTGATAGCGAAGGAAAATCAGCGGCAAAGAAAGACTTTTCTCCAAGAGGCCAAGAAGTATCTGGGAAGTTTTTAAGCGAAACGACACCGTTACCGGGGACGGGAAGGGGAGGGGGGAGAAAGCGCCGCAGAGTTAGAAGCTGCAGGGGGAAAGAAACTTTGAGAGGAAGGAAATCGAGGCTACCACCCCCCCCCCCTGCGCTCCCTATCTCCGATCAAAGGACCTAGAAAAACGCGGGCGCTTAAATCGATGCCTCGGCTCGCGCCACCCTCATTCTTTCCCTCGAGCAGGGCACCTATATATACGTATTACACGTCGGTGATCTCTCTCTTTCTTTCTTCTAGCTTGCCCTCGTGTTTATTACAAGGGGCGACGGAGGAAAATGAGAGAAAAAGGAGGGGGGGCTGGAGCCCCCACTCGACTCCCAGCGCCCCGCATCGGTCCATGTCGGAATATTCTTCCGATTTGGCGGTTCGCCAATCCCTCCCCCCCCCCCCTTGCCCTCCGTGTTTCCCCCCCATTTAAAGTTCACGAGCGTTCCATTACGCAGGCGTACTCGTACGTACTCCCTCCTCCCCCCTCTCTCCCGTCACGCGGGGGCTAACTGCGCGGAAGGAACGGAAATGGAACGAGAGAGATGGGGCCTATGCCTTTTTCCCCGTTCTCTCGAGCGTCGCAGCGCTAATGCATACATACAGCGAGGGTTGGCGGGGGGTAGAGGCTTGAGTGCGAGTGTTGACTTAATGCCTCCATTTGCCGGCATTACGGGCCCCGCGAGCGCCGGCTGTTGCTGCGGAGCAATGAACACGCGTACGGCCTGTATAATACAGCTGCTGCGCATGGGTTGCAATAAACACGCGTACAGGCAGCGCACGCGCGCGGCCCGGAGTCCTACAGCGGGAATAGAGTCGATCACGTACGTATAGCCACAAGCACGGGTCTGTAAATATACGCGAGAATTGCAGCGGCCCCGAGAAGAAAGTTGGAGGAAACGTTTTTATAGAGTCTCGGGGGGGGGGGGGGGGGG
>JAPYYV010050320.1:0-10064 GCA_030522625.1 Copidosoma aretas
GACGTGGAGGAAGGCGGCAAGGCGCGCCAGGAAAAAAAAAAAAAAAAAAAAAAAAAAAAAAAAAAATGCTATCGCAGTTGATGGGGAGACGAGCAGTCTCCGCGCCAAACCAGATCACTCGTCCCCTTTCCTGTCTATTATTACCATCATTGTCATCCGCGGCTCGGGTAGTTGTCCGACGGTGCTATCCAGCCCATCCCGCGATCGGGAGCCGCATGATCCTGCGCTTGCTTGGCAACGGCGACGGAAGGACGGAGCAGAGGCGCAAAAGACGGAGGCAGCTGCACACCGGGGATCCTGATGTGGACGTTGTTGTGTATAAAGACGCGGCAGCCGGGAAGGAGGCTAATGACCGGACCCCGACCGGGCGCCTGCGCGCGCGATACGTCTCGCCGAAAATTTTGCATCCCGGCCAGATGTGGCTCCCCCCGCCGCTCTTGCGTGTACTCGTGGATGCCGCGACGCTCGGATCATTGAAAAGGCGCGGAGGGAGGGCGGGTGGAAGTTAGAGCCGTGCGCATGGATACAGGTCGCGGACGAGGCGCCAAGAAGCCGGCGTCCGACTTTCCGCGCGCGGGGGCCGGGGGAGGGGGGGGGGGGCAACGCGTACATCCGGATATACGTACAGAACGCGCTTGGCAAAAAGCGCTTTGGCTGGCCGAGCTGCAGCGGAGAGAGCCCGAGGACCCTGTGCACGTACACAAGTATACAAGGTGCATTAAGCTTGGCAAGCGCCCCGAAAAGACCATTGCCGCGCTGTTTGTCCTGCCGTTCGCTGCGGCTCGGATTCACGTCCTTTTTTTTCTCTCTCTCTCTCTCTCTTTCTCCCTCGCTGTTGGTCGTTTCGGATTTTATTCACCGCCGTATACCAAATGGCGGCCGGCCCGAGAGGATTTATTTTTGGGAATCCGCTCGGTCGATCGCTCCGGAGATGGAAGAGTTAAATTTGGACTCGTCGCTTTCCCCTCCTGTGGAACACTCTGGCAAAACTGTCGAAGCCGCAGCTGAGAGTCCGTCCGATTTGGCGAGATTCGCGACGCGCAGTGTCCGAGTGGACATCTCTGAAATTTGGAGCTCGCGCGTGTACTGGCTGGCTCGCACGGTTACTTCTGGCCGAGAACCTCCTCGCGGCTGTCTCGTCGACCGCCGAATTACCGATCGCTACTTACAATCAAGACACTGCAGGTCAAACGGTACTTCATCTTCGCGCGCGCGCGGATGCAGTTCGGAACCACGAGATAGCCCCTGGAGTTCTGGAGCGGTATAAGTAGGTGCGCTCGTCTCGAAATATCCGCCCGGCGAATCGACCCTTCCAGCCGGCGGGCTGACGTTCTCGAGACCCACGCCCTCTCCGATCGGCGCCCCGCGGGGACGACGATCTCCAGGCACGGGCGGCCGAAAGCCCGCCTCCCCCGGCCCGACGCGCTCTCTCCCAAGAGCCGCGTACAACGGGCCGCCGCAGTCGCCCCGGCCTCCTCGACTCGCGCTACCGAGAAGCCACTCGATCCGCCGGCCGGCCCATCGCCGCGCTACTCTGCTCTCTTTCTTCGGCCCCCTCCGCCCGCGCGTGGACGATACACGTATACGCGCGTGCTCCGAAAAGAGCGGCGCGCCCCGGGTTCGAGGAACGCGCTTTTTGCCCCGCGCGTCCGCAGCGGCTCCACCGAGACGGGCGGGCAGGATTGGAGGCTCGATTTCTACGCCCCCCGCCAGTGCGGGATTGGAAAACTTTGTATCATCTCCCGGCGGACGGAAATAGCCGGCACTTGACTTGCCCCCGTTTTTTCTATCCTCGATGACGACCGGCCGGCGCGATTGAATTCAACGAGACGCGGCTCCGGGGAGGGGCGTTCGTGGGCCACTGTCGGCTTTGTTTCGCATCAGGGGCTCGCGATCGAGGAGTATTGCATCAGGAACATCGTACTCACGGAGCGTGCGCGCGCTCGGGTGATTCATAGCGCGGGGATGCGTGTTTTCATTCGGGACGAGCGCGACGCGGTGGGATCAAGGTCCTCTGGGGCTTTTCGGGGTACGCGGAAGATCTTCGTTGGTGCACAGTTTAGGGGTACGGACCAGGGATGATATGAATCGAGTAGGCGAGCGATCCGACAACTTGTCCCGACTTCTTTCTCTTTTCATCGACGGGACAAGTCGTCGGGTCGCACTTGCCTATACTCTCTTTGTATCATCTCTACGGATGCAAGTCAAACGTCCTCCCGAGCGACAATTTCGCGTTGTTTCAGGACTTTTTTTTTTTTTTTTTTTTCGACCCACCCCCTTTTCGCTCGCTCGCGAAATCTCGCGGCCCGGCGGATGAAACTCCGAAACAATATTTTCGCGCTCGCTCGGGGCAAACGTCGGTCGCATCGTGCCGCGCGCGCGGGTGCTGCTGTTGACGTTTAAATTTTGCCTCTCTGATCAATACCGCGCGCCCGTAAATTGAGTACACGCGGACGACGGCGAGTATCGGCCGCAATCGCGGTGGGTATATTACGCAGTGCGCACACAGGTAAGGCGTCGATTATATCTCGATGCTTTCGATTCTTTCGATGGTTTGATGAACGATGGATATGTATTTTTTAACGTAGCTAACATCAAAACTCGACCCGGGAAAATTCCGTTGGATCAAAAACACGCAGGCTCGTTCGATTTAACGAGCGCTCGCAGCCGTTCGTTTTACAGCGGATCGAAGCGCGGTGATAAATCTGCGCGAACGAGGTTATTTTTCGGCGCTCATTTCGGGTATTGTATGCATCACAATGGTCGTTAAAGGGGAAGGCTATATAATAATAATCACGTACACGTGGCCGCTCCGTACAACGTGTCCCCAACACTAAAATTATATACGAGAGGCGCGCTCCTCGAAGGGTTCGTCGCGCAGTGGCGCCGGCGTCGTCGCGCAGGATGTACGAAAAGCTCGGGGTATTTCCCCTCCGAGCCGAGCAGTCGCGGGGCCGTAAATTCACCCCCCCCCCAGGCGTAGGCAGTATAGCACCGACGCGTATTCGCGAACACATCCGAAATTCCACTTAATCCGAGCCCCAGTAAGACCCAGATGAACTACCACCACCCCGAGCTGGCAGCTTCCTCTTCGTCTTCTTCCACACTTTTTGCGCCCTTTTGCCCCCCCCCCCCCCCCCTCCCCCCCCCCCCCCCTCTCCGCCCCCCCCCCCGCGCCCCCCGCCCCCCATATTCGGCGCGGAGATCGGGGCCGGAGCGTCAAAAGTTTTTCGGCGGCGCTGGGAATGTTTTACGACCCCCCAAAAGTGTCACGCCAGAGTCATGAGGGGATCGGGGGGGAGGATTTAAGATCCTCTGCTCTCCGCTGTAGGCTAATAGGGCGACGGGCGATTTATTCGAACCTCAATTGCGACTCTTCGTGAATCGGAGTTTTTTTGTTTTCCGTAACCGTTGGCGGATTTTCGCGTAGTTGGGAAATTTTACGATTCGTCCTTCATGATTTTTCATGCTGGTTAAAAATGTCAAAAAATTAAAAAACAGTTTGGAGCATCATCATTATCGATGAACCAGAATTCTCCTTGTTATTTTTATTTACAGTTATGTTTTGCATTTATCACGGCTCTACACATGTGATTATTGTTAAGCTCGTGTTGTCTCGAACGCCGATCATGGAGAGTGGCGATGGAAAAAGCACTCGATCGACTAAACTATGCTATAGCCCATGTACTGCGTGGTTTGCTCATATTCACTATTGTTGTATCGAAAACACAAAGGTATACACCGAGAAAAAGCAAGGGTTGTGAAAAATTGACAATCGTATAATCTATGGGGAGAAAAAAATGGAAGAACACGAAAAATAATACGTGACGGATATTTGGTTCAGTATATTGACACTTTTACACGGAGAATTACCCTATTGGCTACGTACACTGCACGAGCCTGTGCAAATTGCAGAGACACACGATTCGCGACTGTTTGTTGCAATTTATAAATGCATGGTACCAAAAAAACACTACCAGGTGCAGCAGATACGCACGGGTGATACTACCCTTTAACACATACAGTGGTTCGGCATTGCTCGAGACTCGAAAAGAGTGTCATGATACGGCATTATACCGAGATCAACGTTTTACCGAGTGAACCATTTCATGAAAAGACTTTATTACGAAATGCGATTGAGAATAATGGATTTTGCCAATTCAATAATTATCGAGAATAGCTTCTTCATATTAATTTTCAAAGAAGACTTCGAATGGATTGAATCCTGACACTCAATCGTATTACATATAATTTTGACATTTGGATGGAGAGCACATCAATTTTACGGGACAAATGAATTCGCGCTCGATACCAATCTAGTACTACGTATAGAATCTTCCCAAGGATCGGTCATCCTAAGACAAAAACCGACGATTCCCAAGCAAACCAAAAAATTATAAAAAAGAGTGTGAGAAAAAAAAAAAAAAAAAAAAAAAAAAAAAAAAAAAATAGCGCCGTTCGCGAACTCCCGGCGATATCCAATTGTGCTGATCTTCCTGTTTTCCAGCGATGTATCTCCCTGCACGCTACCCCGTTAATCCGCCCGCAAAGCTGTTATTCACGGCGGTCAAACAGATTAATCCAGTGCCGGCGACGCGGGAAAAGAATGAAAATCATCCGGCCGCTGTACCGGCGAGTATTATAATGAATCGTCGCGCGCGCACGCTGCACGATTCTTTTGTACGCGCTGCAGCTGTCGGGCGACGAGAGTCGACAGGGAAAAATCCGGCGCAGCGCCCATCAATGCACGTACATATTGCTCAAACACGCGGGGAGGGCAGAAAGCGGGTCGCCGCGGGGCGCGTCATCGGCTTTTTGTCGCGATTCCGATCGGGTGAGTGCGGGTCTTTTGCTTTTTCCGCGATCGAACTGCGGATCTGGCCGGTGAGTCGAGCGCGGAAGAGTCGTCGGGAGGATACATGGTACAACGCAAATGGAAATGGTCGCTGTAAACTTGGCAATCATCACTGACGTCGAGTCTGATTTATTCGAGTACACTCACTGGGATTCATCGTTTTCGTACAAGGGTTTGATCTCTCTCGATGTCGGAGAAATCCTGATCGTTTTTAGGCTACGAATCCTCCATTATACAAAACATAATTCACACAACACTCTGGGGGGGGGGGGGGGGGGGGGGCGGTACGAGGATTGCCCGTGCACGGTTGTCTCGCGCGCGTTCCCATCCGCACGGATACAGCGCGATAATTGGAAAAACATTGCAAAATACAGAGAGACGGGGAGAGTTCAAGCACGACGCGGAGAATCCCGCAGGAGGCGCGCAAAACAGGCTGCATCAGCGTTAAACACGGATATTACGGAGCCCCGAACGAATTTATCGCGGCACGAGTACGCGAAGGGGGGGGGGGGGCGGGGAGATTATTACCATACCAGAGTCTTCGTGTACGCGCCTTTGGCATATACACAGCAGAAAAGCGAAATTACAAACGCGAAGCCCTGCACGACGTACCGTCTACGTACATAGTCGGGGGGGGGGGGGTAAACCGAGCCTTCCCTCCCTACGCGTCGAACATTACATGTGCCGTACAGTCCGTACACTCCTCGATGGTGTGCACAGCCTTCTCTTTCGTGCGGCTTCCCCGTGCAAAGGTACACACGATAAATACCCTCCGCGGCCCTGCGCACGCGTTGTTGCACGGATGGATCCTTTCCCGCTGTGCGTGTACAGGTGTACTTACGTATAAGGCACACGTCGGCGCAACGATCGCTCTCGCGGCCCTCCGCGCGGACGTTTATAAGCCCGCAGCATCCCGAACTCGAGCAACTAACCGTCAGCCCTTATGGCTGGCCGCCCTGGTACGTACAACCACTTCCGCCGCAAAACAAAGTTCGCCGCCTTTGTACGGCACACCGGCTATCCGCACCCATCACCGCGAACCTCTCTGCGCCGGCGAGCAGGAAAAAAAAAGGGGGGAGGGGGAAGGGCCGAGAGATACACGCAGTTGCGAAAAGAGAGAAGAGAGCGCGATGGACCGCACGGGGGAACTCGGGGACGGTGCGGGCCCGCGGTAATTGATTAATTTCGACGGAGGTGTGTTTAAGTATACGCACCGTATCTCCGCTTCACCCCGCTCGGATGGGCATTTTTCGATTGCGCATCGAAAGCCATCACGGCGCACATTGCGCTCCACTCGGGTCCAAATTATACCCGCGCCCTCGAGAGCCCAATCTTCCTCCGGCAGCCCCCCCCCCCCCCCCCCCCCCCCCCCCCCCCCCCCCCCCCCCCCCCGCCCCCCCCCCCCCCCCCCAGGACTTTCGAGACATTTCGCGTGTCCGCGTGTACTCGTACACACTCCCTTTTTCCATCCCAGCGGCACCAATATACCCCTCTGTATAATATATACCGCAGGCCTCGCGAGAGCGCGGCTTGCCTATTCTAATTTCACTCGCGCGCGCCTCCGTGTCGCGGTCCGCGGCTTTCATCTCGGCTCCTTCTTCCGCACCGCGCTCGTCTCGGCCGTTGCGCACGAGACTCTTTTCCCCCCCCTCTCTCTTGGGCAGCCCCTCCGTTGCGCGCGGATCCGCGGACGCCGAGACCCTGCAGTGGTGGCGCTTTGTCAGCATGTACAAGTACCGAGGGGAACGGCTTTGGGTTTCGGCGATCATGGTACACGGGCTTACATCGCGTTATACGTATATTTAAGAAAGACGGACGCCGCGGTGGTTTGACAATCGCGCGCTTCGAATACGGCTGGTACGTGGATCTTATTGCTTTTGTCAATCTCATCGTACGATTCACCCCCCCCCCCCCCCTTCGACCCTGCCTCCAAATTCACTCTCGCCCTCGTCCGCTCTTCTTCGTCCTTTTACCTTTCGATGCCCGTAAATACATCCGCGCGCCTCGGCATCACATACAGCGCAAGTCCGAAGCTCTATACATATGACGGATATGTACACACCCCACAGTCCCTCCGTATCCATCCTCCCCCGAGCTCTTTTCCCCCGCAGTCCCGATAAATGCCGCGTACGTGCGGTGTCCTCCTTTTTTTTTCTTCTCTCATCCCCGTTGTATAGCAGCCGAGGGGAGAGTACATACTTGCTGCTGCAGTCGTCCGGCGGACGCCACGGATGAGGTACACATACATGCGCCGAGCTATCCCGCGGAAAAGGTCTCTCATATACTTGGGAGTCACCCAAAATTGATACCCGGGGGATGCAGGCTTTTGCCGTCCCTCGGGAATGCACGAGGAACATTCACCAACGGCGAGTGGATTGAGGGGGGGGGGGGGGGGGGGGGGGGGTTTTTGGGGCTTTTTTTTTCATTTTGGGGGTTTTTTTTTTTTTTCTATTTTTCAAAAAATTAATGCGCGAAATTTTTTGTTCTTCGTGAAAGATTCGGGTCGAAAATGGACGGAAGAAAGAACTGTTGGATAGAGGGATAGGCGCGATCGCCGCGCTTTTCGCGTTTACTTGTCATTTACGTATGCGTGCACTCTACGGAATCAAAAAGAAAATACCCACAATCGGAGAGATGAGAGAGGGAAAGCGAAACGGTGAAGTATACACAGGCATGCAGGGATAAAACGGTGTGCACAAGTGTACAGAGGACGAAAGCTATCGGCCGCATCATCGGTGGCGATTGACATTTTGCGACCGTCCGTGCAAGGAGTACAAGTGCCTGTACGTGTACACGCGAATCTCCGCGGTGCGCGAAACTGTTTGCATTTTCCTCGGATTAGGCTCTCGTCCCGACCCCGATCCCCGTTTTTTTCCCCGTTCGTCCTTCTCTCATCTCTACAGCGCTTTCATCGTCACGGCGGCGGTTTCAAACCATCGAGCTTTGACGTTGGTTCACATCTTTCGTACTATTTTCCCCGGTTTTTTCACACACGTATACACCCATCTACTGCCGTTTTTCCAGGTCGGATGATAGTGAGTTCTCTCCTCGCTTTTTTTTAATTCTCTCGTGTTCTATTGTTGACAATGTGGAGAAAGGAAGAGAGAGAGAGAGAGAGAGAGAGAGAGAGAGAGAGAGAGAGAGAGAGAGCGAGAGGGTATTGTTTTTTCAAAAGAAAGGCCTATATCATCTCCGTGCGTGCGACCGCAATATTAATTAAGAGATAGCCTTTGACGAATCCATCCTCCTCGAGTTCCTTTCAGCTCAGTATATTATCATCGCTGTACCACACGCATATATACCTATATGACTCTGAAATTATTATTATTATTATCACTCTATTCGTCGAGGATGTGCTATCTGGAGGCTCGAGAGCCTTTTGATTCAAATCGGAAGAACAACGACGCCCCGAGCCTCAAAGCGTATTATTCCTTAATTTAGTCACAGCAACAACGGACGAGCTATTTTCCAGATCTACGAACAAATTACAATCCTCCGGCGATCAAGAGCGTATTGCACATAAGAACCAATCCAGCAACCCCAGGGAATCTCCCAACAGCGGATCCTTGTCATTATGACGCCTCCAAAAAAAGCCTCCGAAAATTCAATCAAACGGCCATTCGCGCGTGCCCTATAGATCATCCCGACGAATAACGACGAAAATTCGCCGAGCCTCCCGGGCCTGTATGTACGATACGTACGCATGCAACGCCGCGCGTTCACATAACACGCGGGGCACGATCGAGCAGTGCATACACGTATAATAATCGAGAGGGGGCTAAAGAAGGCGATAAATCGTCCGGACGCCGCGCCGCGGTAATCGAAGCCAACTTGTCTGCGGTTCGACCGCGAGCTGTACAGCCTTCTCCCTTCGTATGCGCGCGCATAATAATGAGGCAGCGGCGGCAGCAGCTCCTCTTTGTACCCCATCGGCCCCCCGACTCGCTATTTACGAAGACTAACGGCCGCCCGCGAAGTTTGCTGTCAGGGTGTATACTTAGCCGAGCAGTCGGCGCGTGATTTTCGCCGCGCGGCTACTATATTGTATTGCACGGGTATATAATACACGCGGTACGCCTATTTACGTCCGGGGCTGCATCGCGGAGATCGAACGCCGGCGAGGCCCCGCCGCTCGTTTGAATGCAAGACGCGTACTCTGAGCAATACCCGTCACACTTATTGCTTGGCTCTCGTGTGGGGGGGGGGGGGGGGGGGGGGGGCTGTGCCTCGCGCGGCGAGTCCGCTGATGCTTACGGATGGCCTTCGCGCGCGGAGGGCCGGGGGTTTTTCTCCGTGTTACGCGCTACTGATTCACATGATGCTGTGCACCTGCTGTGCGCGTGCATTGTTTCGCGGTGATATGAAGCGTATATGAAAACTACGGCGCAACGCCCGAGCTCTCGAAATTTCAGGCGGCGCGCTGCTGCCTCCGCTCGGTTCGGCGGTACTCTCTGCAGCCCGGCATTTCGGCAGAGCGCGTCCATCGACCCCGGCCGGTCCCTCCGGCGCCGAAGAGGCGCGCGCGTGCTGCCACTGTTACCGCGGTCCATACCGGAGAGGGATTGCCAAGGCGGAGCCGCCGGGGAGAGAGGACGAGGGTCTTTGTACGTGTCCACGGGGCGATCGGGACGACTGTACCGAGCCCGGAAGTCGTTTCGGCGCCGTGAAAGATGAAAGTTTCACGGGGCTGGGGGATTCGCGGGAATTTTCATCGGCCGGAGAGAGTCCTTCGATCCGGCGAGAATTTTCTCCCTCGCGCGATATTAGGATTCGGTGTCGTGGAAATTCAATCGGGCACGAGCACCCGCCGAATTCGCACTGATCGCGATGCAGTCTCCCGATGCCTCAAAAGAGTTACACAATCGGATGCCATTGGTCCAAGTTGCGTTGACGAAACTATACTTCTTGTCGATCCTCGCGAGAACCGCTGCATAATCTGACTTTATTGCAATCGCCAAACGTCCAGTGCACCGCCACGTTGGCACTTGCCCCGAATGAATGGCTGTACTCCGATGGTTAGCAAAAATTGCCAACGGTCCGGTCGCATCGTTACAATCAACTTCGCAAAGGGCCTCCGCGCGGCAATAACGCGGGCAGAATTCGAGTCCACGCGACCGCACACCCGCTGATCAAAACTTTACTTCCCCTCCCGCGACCCTGTAGCGCACAAAATTGAAAATCCGCCCCCCTTGTTTCGATTATTTTTTTT